>JAUCMS010000025.1:4508014-4521598 GCA_032357445.1 Enteromius radiatus
TTCTGGCCATTTTTCCCCCTTACCTAAGCTACATACCTTCTATGTACATATCAGACAACTATTTAAAATATTCTCTCGATGCATTCTAGGGCACCTTTAAACTTCTACACACACCTGTTTTTCTATCAAGATGTTGCAGTGGAACAGTCTAGTTTCTAACAGAGCTGGTGTCACAAATAACCCCAGTTATAGGACGTTTTTTACATTTGAATATAAAAAGACTTTTAGGATAAAAGTGTACCGTTTCTCAGTTTAAACATGTGTTTTGTTATGTTCTTTTGTGAATAAAATATTGGCTCAAGTGAAATTCTTTTAGCTTTCATTTTATTCAAATTTAAAGTTCAGGTTGTATCACACATCAAAACTATATAGCAATTAATAATTTACCGTAACAGTCCCATTCTCATACAGCTCGCTTGGACCGAAAGGTCTGGCATTATGAGCTCTTCTGACCGTGTGGCTCGTGTAATATCGTCCAGTACTCCCACATATCTGACCGCTGCACTGATTGATCTCATTGCACTTAACAATTAAAGTAAAGGGTATCATATATGTTAAAGTAAAGGTAATAAATATTTATGGAAAATATGCTATAGCCTGCTAATAACACAGAATGATGTAAATTGTCTACGACTGTGTAGTGATAATAACATCATTTCTGCAGTGTCATCAATGCAGAGGTTCTCAAGCAGGGTGTTTTAAGACCTAAATGTGTTTTAAAATAAGACAAAACAAGTAAGATAATACAGCTGATTTGCAAGGCATAATAATCAATTAGTAAATCTAATTTTAAAGAAACGTTATATTTTGCTGTGCACTTTGTTTGTGAAATTAGTAAAATATAGGATTGCATGCGGCAGGTGACGTCACAGAGTACCGTACTGCGGCTACAGCATCATCACCAGAGAGAGAGAGAGAGAGAGAGGTGCGTGCATGTAGGGAATAAAAAATACAAGGAGCTTTAACATACGTTTGATCTTTTCTTTTGCTATTCTAGTCCTTTACACACACACACACACACACGTGAAAGTGAATCGCAATCGGAAAGTGGGAGTGGTGTGTGTGTGTGTTTAACTGGTAGAGCAGCTTTCAGCACACACTCATGTCACATCCAGTCTCCAGTGCAGCGTGACCCGTGGAGGTGAGTGACTGTACATGACTCCATCACATTAGCGCAGGGTTTCTCTGATGATCCATGAGGAATGGCCATAACAACACTACAACTGCGCAACTTGCTGTTACTAACTGCTAAGTGCATAACATGATAAACAGTAATCATGTTTATGTTAAGTGCATAACAGAGTAAACGTGTTTATCTAATACAATCTATTTAATATTTCTCTCTGGTGCGCGCTTGTCTGTTATCCCGCGTGTAATAAATCGGTACCGTCTACTTAGTGCATCAGAAGAGTCTGTCCTGCTAACAAGCAGCGAACAGAAGAACCCAGGTGAAACATGTTTAATGTTGCTACTGTTGCCTGGATATGAAATTAGGAGTTGACATTCCTGCCTGAAGTCTGTATGTTTATGCTTTGTGTGTGTGTGCTGTAAATACAGAGTTAACCAGCTTTATTTAAATTAGAATTAGAGCTAAATATGAATGAAACCGAGTTTAAAATAAGTAAAATGATTATTTATAAACTACCTATGTTTGTTAAACTAGCGATATAGCCTTGTTATGCCATTTCAACTCCAAATATGCGGTTGTATTAGTCTGCATTTGATGTAAATATGTTTGGCTTGTTGTTGACACGAGTTAATATGAGTTTTGCACCTGCGCCTATAGATGTAGATCACTCCTGCAGGGCTCTACACACCTTGAAGGATGACTTTTAAGTGCCCTTGAGCTTAATATCAACAGTTAGTTAGTTGCATCGTTCCATCATGTAGTGGTCAGATGGTCCCTGATGTGATTACTGCTGGGGAGCAATAAAGTAATTACAACAGCACTCACTAAAAGATGCTCTCAATAGTTGGGTTTCCATCCAAAGTTTAAATGTTGCATAAAACATTAGTGAACAAGCATCACTGAATATAACAATTTTGGTAACACTTTAGAGTAGGTAACACTTGTTAACTAATAACTACATCTTTTCCCTCACTGCATTATTAATGGTGTGGCCGTTGTTAAGTTTAAGTATTGGGTAGTATTAGGTCATGTGCATTAATAATTACTACTAATAAATAGCTAATATTTGAGTAAAATGCATGCTAATAAGCAACTGAGGTAAAACCATAGCCTGAGGTAACTGTAAAATAAAGAGATGAATGCATCTCTGCTGTTTGGGAACCGTTCTGGATGGAGATTATACAGAAAACTACCTCGAGCGTGCATGTTGAAAATTTGCCATTTCTGATGCAATACTTCAAAATGCGTTGATGGAAACAGCTGGGA
Organism: Enteromius radiatus; assembly: GCA_032357445.1. Taxonomy (NCBI): domain Eukaryota; kingdom Metazoa; phylum Chordata; class Actinopteri; order Cypriniformes; family Cyprinidae; genus Enteromius; species Enteromius radiatus. The sequence goes on from JAUCMS010000025.1 coordinate 4,510,410, forward strand.
CTGCCCACTCAGTGTGTATCATTAATGTTTATTTTGTTTCGCATGATAAAATTGTTATCAGTAGGCCCTAAAAAGAAATAAAGGAATACATGAGGACTGACACAGAAACACTCATTCACGTCATAAATGCATTTGGCGTTGTTTAATAGCTTCTTTTAAAGCCGTACGGCACTCCTAAGCACCACGCCGTGGTATTATCTGTTGTGGTTGTGTCTTTTGTGCTCGTCAGTATGTAAGGAAGCACCTCACCCTGTTGTCTTCTTCCCCCAGCAGCTCGTCCGCATGGATATGAAGAACATGAGAGAGTATGTGGGCTGGCTGTACTATCAGTACCTGCTGATCACAGGCATCTATGTGCTGGAGCCGTGGGAACAGTCCATCTTCAACTCGGTCCTCTTCACTATGGTGGCCATGGTCATTTACACCTCCTACGTGTTTGTTCCTATTCACGTGCGGCTGGCGCTGGAGTTCTTCTCGGAGCTGGTCCGAGGGCAGCCGGAGAGCACAGTGGCCCTCATGAACTAGCGACGAAGGAAAGACGTTTTTTTTTAATCGAACTGCTGTGTGATTATGGGCTTGAAAACTCTTGTTTATTTTCCACTCAGGAACAAACGAGCCAGACGAAGCGAGGTGTTGTCAAAAGCCATGTCCAAGTCTTTCCGCGTTTGCCTGGACTCTGTATGCAAAGATTTGGACGGATTCCCACGGGAGGTTTTGCACGATATCACCCATCACACGTGAACACTGCTTTGCGATTAACGTCCTCGTCATCACTGAGATGGATAATGAGAAAACTCTGTATTAGGAGTCCATGATCAGATGGAGAAATTGCTTGTCCCAGTGCAAATCACGAGCTGTTTTTATTATTGCACACTGATTTTTTATATTCTGGAAGTTTTGTAATCACCTATGCAACGTGACCGCTCTACATGTTTATATTTAAATACACTTACACAATATAATGTATAATTGATTCTGGTGGTGGCGGGACGGTCTTCCATCATTTCTGCTGATATAGAAATGCATGCACACAAATATATTCGCATGGAATCTGTGCCGATCTGCAGATCTGGAGCCAGCATCATTCACAACTTTATAAGCACTTGAGCGTTTACAGCTGATCACATGTTTAAATCACCTCCACAGATTCTGGATTTCCTTTGACCTTATGAGTTACCAAACTATCTGTTTCTTAATTTTTCTTTAAGCTTGATCTCACATGTGTATAATAGTGTATTTTTCATAAATAAATACATTTCACAAAATACCTGTCCCGTTTTCTGTACCTTCTGTAAAAGAATATTTTGGAAATGCTGCGGGACTTTCAATTACAAGAGGGCATGTGTTTATATGTGAGATTGTGAAAGCAGCCAGACTGGTTAGTCCAGAGTTATTGCTGCCTCCAGGGCTTATCTAATACCCTTTTCTAAAGACTTCAGCACATCTGACAGACGGATCTGAGTTCCTTCCCAAAAGATGCTTTTCTTCTGCAGTGAGATCTTGCCTGTGTGAATCAGCACGTATCAGATATCAGTTTAATAGAGAGTAACATTTTAGGACAGCAGCAGTAAATATGTAAATACAGTTATGACTAGTTCACCTTCCTCTTTTAAACCACTTTTTTCTCTTCTTCACCTGCATCTTTTGTTAATAAAAGAGTCTTGTTTGTAACAGAGCTGGTGTCACATATCAAACATCAGCTTTCACAGTGAACACAATGTTATGATTACAGTCACGACTCATTTATTCCAGCGTACTGTGGTTTGTGTGTAAATATATGTTTTGGCCAACTTTTTCAGTGTAATTTCTAAGGAGACTAAACATTCAAGCACCAAAGCTCTGTATTTTCTCGTAGATCATTAAACCATTAGAAGTCTGTCCAGAAACAGCTCCAGGAGGTACTTTCTTGAACAATAGCTGCCTGCAAAGTCATTCCCTCATCAGTGAGCAACTTTCAGATCCTGTGTCCCAGTGTGCATACAGTACTATCCACCCTGTCTGCCTTAAATAGTATTGAAAATGCCTAATATCACAGAATTTAGTATGGATAGTATGCACACTGGGATGCAGACATGCAGTCTTTCTTAAAGAGCTGATGATCGGACATACAGGACCGGAGCTGGGAACCACTGCCATCGAAAGTTGCCCACTTATGAAGTTGTGATTCAAGAATAAACATTCACTGAGCTAGACAGCTTGCTAATGACTCTTGAATGTCGGTCAAATGCATGCTGATTGCCATGTTCATAATACATACTCTATACTTCAAATATATAAATGCACTAATTTAGCCCCTCCATCATGGTCCACCTGACTCTGGTATAAACCTTCAGTTTCTCAGTAGTAAATACGATTTAAATGGTCATTTATGTCCAAATGTCTGATTAGAAAACCTCTGAACATTTTGAGATCGTGTGCTGGCAGCATAACTTTATAGCCAGTAAAGGACTGTTAATAGTGTTTGTTCTGAGCTACACTTAACCTTGTTAAATGACTAATGAAATAATAAAACCAAGACAGAACAGGAGTCTGTTTTCTGGATACAGATACTACACTACACATAGGACCTACTAAAAATAAATGCATCCAAAAAAAACGAATGCATCCAAAATCCTTGTACGGAAAACATTTGAAACAACCAAAACTCAAATTTACTTAGTGTCGGTCCGCTTAACTAAGAAATCAGGTAAAAAGCAAGAAATCTTCGTCTTCCTCAGTAAGAGAGGGGACCAAGAACCTGATGGTCACTCCTGATGGAGGAGATGGGAAAAACAGAGCCACCCGTCCACTGATCTGGGACCAAACACTGCAATACCGTCCCGACTGTGAAGCATGCTGGTGGCAGACTGTTCAGGTTAGGAGAACATACAAATACAGAGATATTGTTAATGAATGCCTGATCCAGAGAACCCATGACATCAGGTTCACCTTCACAGCCAAGATGATGTAAGAGCGGTGCTCTCAACTCCTTGAGAGTCTCAGACTTGAACCCAGTCAAACATCTCATTAGGAGACCTAAAATGGCTTCCCATCAAACCTAACAGCCCTTGAGAGGGTTTGCAAAGAAGGATGAAAGAAACCCCCAAATCCTTAAGCTTGTCACACCGTAGAGGGGTTTGGATCCTATTACGCTGGCGTGGACATATAGCACACTAAACTGAAAACACATTAAATACGCACTCAAACTAGCAAATTCAATGAGTAACCATGACAACAAACTATGAAAACAAAGGACATGATTGGAAAACAAGAAGAAATCGCCACAACTATTTTATTTTGCTTGCTTTTGAGTCGATGCCATGCCCGAGTATGAAAGTACCTAAAATGCTTTAAAGGATGTTGATGTAAATTGGCATGACTTCCTGTGTTTATACTGTATAGCAGGGTTTCTCAAATCTTACTCTGTAGATCCGATGCACTGCAGAGCTTAGCTCTAACCCTGATCAAACACACCTGAGCATGCTTAGTGTCTGAAGGCTCATTAGAGAAGCACAGGTAGGGGAGTGTTATCAGGACCTCCAGGGGAAGATTTAGAACAAGTGCAAATACTGGATGTTTGAAACTCACCACAAATGTTACTAAGAGGATACACAGGGGTGAAGAGGAGGGTTAAGACCACAAGAGCCTTTATTGTTACTATTGCCTCCTCTGAAACTTATAACTTCAAACTGGGCCTCAAACAAGAACAAACACAAGGGAGTCTTCTGCATCGTTCCTGAAGAGCTTCCCCAGCGAGTGAGTGAGTTGACCATGGTTTAAGCTAGATTTGACTATCCTTATCCTATCTGAATAATCTGAGATAAAAGGACACACACGGGACACCGTGATGCCAGTAGTGACTTTCCTCCATAGCTTACATCCTTTCCACACAGTGTTACCAAGTTCTGTACATCAAGTTCACGGCAAACGTTTGCTTCAGCCATGCGATGCACGTAATTCAACAGATTTTATCATGTGCCAGAAATTCATCCAACTGTCTGACTGCCCTCAGGAGGGGTCAATAACCTTTCGTTACCCTCTACATGCCACACACAAAAAGTAAAACTGGGCCTGACTCAGGAAAGAGTTGTTGATTGTAATTGCACGGTGTATGCCCATCTTAACCAGCTGCATCTGCACAATTTTCTGATCTAATCTGAATTTCAGGCGTGCGAGGTGACAATCAACACTATTTTAACACTATTTTTTGATAATGGGTGGTTAAAATTATTATTATGGTAACGTAAATCCATTCACAAGGTGCAGGCTATATGGCACTGTCACCTGAAGGATTATTAGCCGCTTCAGCGACCGACGGTGAACAAATATAAACCCTACTGACTTAAACACACCCAAACATATATACGCTGAAATATCCAGTTCCTTCCTGTTGTAAACGAAATTACAATGAGCTGGATTCAGACATGCCCTGAGCTCTTTCTATTCATCTCACCGACTACACAGAATAAATACATAGCATTACCGCCCACTCCCTTCCTCTTTCAACGTTTACTCAAGGCAAGTTTTTGAAGGAATGTGTTTAATGAAACACTGAAGGGTATGGAGCCAGAATAACAAAACTGTGCTTTAAGACCACCAGGTAGATTTATCCACATATAACTGAGCTTCATTATCAGTAAAACTGGCATTCATCTAAGGTGCTTCATCATACTTCGAAAACGAACATTGACTGAAGAACAGGTGTAACAGTCAGTCATGACATGTAACAAATAACCCTGTAAAAGACAGCAAAGAAAGGTGTTTATTGCCAAAGACAAATCTCTGCAATTCATTAGGTCTTGGAGCAAAGGAATTTGAATACGTAGGGAGTGGTGTTAGCCGCTGGGAACAAACCTGGGTAATATAAATCCATATATGACATGAGAACATGCGTCAATGCAGCTGAGTCACTGTAGTTTGTCTGCATGTCAACATTAACAGAGAGCAAATAAATCAGTCACGTAGATCCCATTACAGACATGACCCAAAAACACACCTGTGTGTGCTTAATTCTTCATTAAATGTATTCTGAAGTTAAAATTAGATGAAACTCAGAAGGGGTATGTGGGATAAAAAGGTTTATTCTTCCATTTGTTCTTTTTAATACATATGATATTGTGTAATATTCAGTTTTTATTTCAGATCTGACAACTCTACTGTACTCTACTGTAATGAGTAACCAGCCAAATAACACTGAAAATGTCCTTTATATACACCTTAATGAACGAGGTTCTGCTCATATATATATTTTTTGTCACTTATTTGTTTATATGTAGACTCATATTTGACCAATACACCAGAACTTGTCAAATCTATGCATTTAGTTTAGTTATGATGGTTGTGAGGAAACCATATCTGATAACGAACATGAGGAGATATATATATAATAAGGAATAACTGACGATGGGCCGTTGATTATTAGAAAAGTAATGCACACCCGAGGTGGTGATGCGGCCACGACGCTTAACTCTGCGGAGTGATATGGAACTGTGATGCGGTCAAGAGAGCTGCCTGGAACTACGTTCGCCCTGCGTTTCCCTGACAATAATGCACACCTCAGAACGTTCGTCAGCCAATCAGATTCAAGCATTCAACGGCCCCGTAGTATAAAAAAACATAATACTATATAGTATTAAAATAAATTGGTATTACACAAAATGCATTTCATTTAACACAGACAAAATGAAAGGAAACAAAGATGTCCGAAAGCGATCTTTTATCAGAAAAGCCCAATATTTTGTATTCATTGAGTGTACACAAATACAAGTTAGCCCTAGTTTATAGATTAGTTTTTTCCTCTCAACACAATTTTGACTGATAAGATAAGATACTTCAGCCAGGTGTCCTAAAAATAGCTTGAAAAAAAAAACTAAACTAAACTAAAACTGACAACCATTCGATTGAAATGCTTCTCATTCCTAATTCTACAGAATTTAGTTTGGACATTAACATCACTTCAGGAGTTTAATTTATCCAGAGGGGACAAATGCAGTTCTGACATCCCCGAAATAGACAATGAAACTCACACAGAGGCCATGAAAACTGTTCAATATCTCTGTTTAATAGAGGAATTTAATATCTTCGCCTGTTTTTGTTTTTTTGACTAATTTTGGATCAAGACTGAGAGGAGCCATTTTTATTGATGAGTCGGTGGTGAATCAAGAGAACATCAAAACAAAAGTCAATCTTTTTAGTTTTTATAGAAGCGTGGTACAAGAAACCTTCAAAAGCACACCACTGGGACTGATGTTGGATCAGTGAACGCCTCTTACAGCCCTACCGAGAAGAAAAACTGCAGACCGGAGTCAAGAGAACAGCCCAGATCTGTCCCAATCCTGTATGAAATCAACATGTCAGCTTCTGAGTCAGAATATGATCAGATCCTCTCAAGAGGACAGAACCAACAGATCCATAAATCAGCACTAAAACTGATCCAGGCAGAGCTTTTAATGATACAAGGATGAGTAAATGACAGCATTTTCATTTCCGAGTCAACCATCATGTAGGTTTAAATATTGTATTTATTATGCACCAGAGAAGGTCTTATCCTTCACAAACATCAGTCGGTCATCATATCAGCTCCTTCTCCACCGGTGGCATCGTTCAGGCTCAGATCCTCCAGCATCTCAGCCAGAGAGATCCGGGGAGCGCCGTCGTCGTCCGTGTCACTCTCCACCGGGATCTTTGAGGTGTCTGCGGAGGGAAAAATGATCCTGGTATGAGTTCGGGGAGGTTATTAATCACACTGTCAGCGGTGGAGAGTTTCTTTACCTCTGAAGATGTTGACGTTCTTCCTCAGCATCTCATCTTCCTCCAGGTCCTCCAGGAACTCGTTGTATTGTCTATGAGAAAAAATGTGCACCATCAGAAAGGATCATGATGATTGACGTTCCAATAACTCAAGTTGCGTTATGCGTACATAAAAGCTTATTTACAATTTTAGCAGCTAGTGCTCTTGATCATTTCAAAACCACTGGAAAAATTCATCTGCTTTTAAACAGTGCTGTTAAAGTGTTTATTTACTATGCATATATAAATACATATATACATCTAAATATTTTTTTAAATAACTAATATATATATATCCTTAATATATAAACTTCTTAATTAAATTAAATAAATTTCTTAAATATATCCATGCATGCGTGTATAAATACACACACGTAAACACTATTTTGGATTAAAATAATTGCAATGAATCGTTTGACAGCAATACTTTCAATGCACTTTTATTCTATTGAACAAGTGAATTAAAACGTTTTAGTTAAAATATTAAAGCTAATAATAATAATAATTCACATAAAGAGAGCTTTAAATAAGTCTTAAATAAAGCTACTGAAGTGTTTACTCTTAAATATCACGTGACACTTTACAGTAACGTCTCATTCGTCAGTATTTGTTAATGCGTGAGCATTTGACAATCGACAGCGTTTACGTGCATATTTTTGCATGTCAGATACACAAAATTATATGTTTGGTGTCACTACCATGATGTATTTTAAATATAGTTAGCATGGTTTCTGTACTGCTACACATTTCCAGCTTTAGCATCAGCTCCCAGCAAAAACACAGGTACTTTTGACATCACTAAACACAATGATAATGCTGATGATGATTTCAGACGTCCTCTGTGGGGTCACTCACCTCTCGTCGTCAGTGTCTGTAGCGTCTCTCTCTCGGTCCAGCTCTCTCAGCTTCCACACTCGGTTCTTCACACGCCTCACACGGTCATAACTCTTCTTTATCAGCACCTGAACAGAAGCAGCACGGGTTAGTACCATTAGTCCCAGACAGAAAACAAAACAAGAAATGATTTGAATGTTGAATGCAATAGGGCTGTAATTCAAAATTTCCCTCAATCCACTGCAGCTTATGTTTTTAAAAGAAGACTGATTCATGATACTGTTTTGTTTCTAATTGTTTAATCAAGATCATTAATTAAATATGGTTTATAAATAGGGATGTAACGGTATTGTAAATACCGTCGTGCCGCAATATCAAAATTTTTCGATAATACGGTGGTCGCATGACTCGATAAAATGATAGGTCTCCTGAGAAAAGTTTGCTCAAACGGGAGGTAGCGGGAACTACAATTCCCATCAGCCCAAGCGTGCCCATCATGCTTTGAGGTCTGTTGTCGCTACAGATCAGATTAGCGACTATTCAAAGCCCCTTGGCGAAATTTTTTCCCTAAAAGCGACTAGCGACAAATCTAGAGACTTCTTGGTCAAACCTCACGAGTCTCCGGTACTGCCGCGCGAGCGCGAGCTCTTGTTTTCTCGGCGCGCGCACCTCTCTCTGTGCATCGGTTCTGTTCCGCGAGCGGCTTTCAGTCAAAATAGTTATTATGTTGCTTCTAACTCTATTTTACATGCTAATATAGCCAAAATCACAGCGTAGCCGTTGTCTATATCTTATGTGTACTTGGTTTCATTATTATGAATTATAAATATAATTATAAACGATTATAAATAAGAATTTTAATCTAGATTATCATCTTGTAAGGTAGAGCTGGTTCAGTAGGCCTTATATTAATGGCGTGCATTTCAGTCACAGTTATATTGAGAATTAGGGTGCATTGAATAACATTATGTGGCCACAGAGAAGCAAGATAATATGACGCACTGACGCATATTATTTGACATGTTTTATATATGTATAATGTTTTAATCCATACAGGCTGATTCACTATTGTTTAAAAATATATTTTCGACCCGAAACATTTACAGGTTTCTGAAAGTCTCTTCTCTTCTGAAATATTGCTAAAAAAAAAAAAAAAACGTTTTCTATTTGAACACATTAAAATGTATTTTTTACATTCACGGCAAAGCATAATTGTCAGCAACATGTTATTCAGAATATTTATTGAAGCACAGACAAGCATTTCTATGAAACGCCTTTACTGTCACTTTTGATCAATGCATTCTTGCTGCTTCAAAGTAAAAACTTCTACCGGACACATCACAAACTAAAAATGACACTGACATGCGTGCGAGTCGTAGTGAAGAGTCTTACCACATCAGGAACATGGTGAGGATTCATCTTATTGAGGAACTCATCATTGATATTGGCATTGGCAAAATCAAAACTAAAAAAAAATTTAAAAAAGCATGTTACAATCCACATATCCCAGTATTGTGCATGACAGCAGTGAAGTGTACTGACCCCAGCACCAGATCTCCGATGTTCAGCAGGTGACCCAGGAACGTTCTGCAGTGATACTGATGACCGGAGTCCATCTCTGACGTCTTCTGAACCCAAACCTCAGCCAGCGTGTGCTGCAAACACAAAACACCATCAGGTGATCCATTCCAGCTGCAGATCAAGTGTGTGTAGTACACCAGAGACACATTCAGTGTAGAGCCATTATTGATTAGAATGGGCTCTATTTCCTTTAAATATGATTTAAAAAGCACTTTTCTGTGACTAAACCTGCGAGTTGATGTTTTGATTTGCACTCATCACTTGTTTACTGGAGTACGTGGGAGCTTTACCTTGTTGGATTTGAGCCCGGCGCCGGCTCCTGACCTCTGATCTCTGAGAATGTCGATGTCCATGACGATGAACTCCTCCAGCTGACGTGGGCCGCACAGGCTGCTGAACGGGTGACGCCAGAATGTGTTCCCATCCACCTCCGCAACTGAAATCAAACACGCTCTGTAACGAATCAAACTCAAGCTACACCGTTCCCCAAACACATTATGATTTATAACAAAACATTTCAGCAAAAGTTAATGTCTCAGCAGACTAACATGTGACCCCGGAGCACTAAAACACTCATCAGCAGCAATAACCAACTGTATGAGTCAAAATTACGTTTTTTTGACTTCTGCTAAAAATCATTAGGATATTAAACAAATATCATGTCCCATGAAGATAGTTTGTAAATCTCCTATCACAAATATATCAAAACATCATTTCTGATTAGTAATATGGCTTGGTTTTTGCTCCCTCAGACTCCGGATTTTCAAATAGTTGTCCTCTCCTCACAAACCAGACATCAGTAAAATTACAACCAAGACAACCATTTAGAGTAAAATCAGCCTCTTCTGCTCACCAAGGCTGCGATTAGAAATACAGAAGAAGAGGAGTAATTCTTCAGTAAGCCGTTTTCTGTGTGAACGTGTGTTAAACTGTTATTCATTACTTCAGTCACACGATCCTTCAGAAACCATTCTAATATACTGATTTGCCGCTTAAGAAACATTTATGAGTATCATTTGTTTTGAAAATGCATTTGCAATTTAATGAAAACCGATATTTGAATATTAGCCCCAGAAAGACTGAAGACATGAGCAGAAACACAGCACAAGACAATAAACAGACACGCATGACAGTGCGTGATCAGTGTAGCACAACACAATACAACAATAACTGTGTGTGCCGTTAGGAGATCACATATCATGTTGCCGATTGAGAAGACAGAACAATAAGCTATTGTTATTTAAACACACGCCGGCTCACACTAAACATTGGATATGTGAGCGATTAATGCACAGGGCGTCTAGAGTTCAGGGCAGAAAAACCTAATCAATTTTAGAAAATTGAAAAAAACTAAGGATTATTACCAGCGCATTTAACAAAACTCACAAACATTAGTCAGTATTTAACAAATTGTAATTTTTTTGCAGGCTAAAAATCACGCTCTTGAGCACTTTTTCAAATCACCTCTGTCTGCTAATTCTCGTGACGTTTTAATGATGTGCTTGGTTAGCGTCAGTGTGCAGTAACTCACTCTGCAGCGTGTTGGGGTCGATCAGGTGTATAGAGCTGGTCACCCGGATACACACACACACCTGACCCATGTTTCCCAGACTCTGGGCGAGCCGTGGAGACAGACACACCACGTTATCCTGCCAGAGAGAAACCGTTTTATTTGCTGAAGCTATGCAATGCATGTGAAGTAAGTCCTCGAGTGTGTTTAATCTGAAAATACAGGACAGAATACTGTTCTTCTAGAAGGTGCAATATACTAGAGCTGTCAGAACAGCCAAAAATATATATATTTGAAATTAGTACTTAAATATAAATCAATATTTGTATTTAAAAGGCATCATTTCAGTTGGGGAGGGGAGCGTTTGGCTTCTGATGACCACAAGAGGGCGCATGATGCACGCTTCTTTAAAGGTGCCCTAGAATGGAAAACTGAATGTACCTTGGCATGGTTGAATAATAAGAGTTGAGTACATGGACATAACATACTGTGAGTC
>JAUCMS010000025.1:4545570-4556586 GCA_032357445.1 Enteromius radiatus
TTTTTCACGTGACCACTTGACACTAACCGGCTCAGTACAATACAGAAACTATATGACGTTGCGCAAATGCGCATGCGTGACTGAACGAATCACTCCCACGAGATGACTCATTCTTCCCGAGTCACATTAAAGATTCGTTCAAAATGAACGACCCATCAGTAGTGTCTCGGTAAATGCAGCACCACACAAATGCGCTGAGAGATAACGTGCACTAGATGTACTTTCACATTCACGTCATTTCTAAAACGTTTCTGTTGTTGAAGCATTGGTTTTTAAGCGTATTCAAAAGATCATACAAAGTAGCATTAAAAGTAAATGTATTTTACTGTACAACTAGATGGTTTATTACAAAAAAATACAATAAATTAAATATTTTCAAACCTAAAATTGGCAGGCTTTTATTTTGGCAAGCGTCCAGCAAGTCAGCATATGTGCGGTCAGTTTTAGAGCTGCAGAGTGAAGCAGGACAATAAATGAAGTCTGATCGTTTTGCTCTGAAACCAGCAGTGCGTAGCCTAGATTTATGCTTTTAGTTGGAATGCAAATCTTGTGTAGTATTGCAGTTAGTGATTGGGCATTAACGGCTTTCAACCATGTAGTATGCAAATTAGCGGTCTGAACTTGCCCGTAAACTAAACTGTTTTGTTTTGTTTGCGCGTGCACACTTGTGTGCATCCCTGGTTATGTATTTTGCCTGTATTCTAAGTAACAACCTGAATATGTTACTTACAACTGACCAAAACCAGGAATATTTAAGTGTTAATTATCAGTGAGCGTTTGATCATCTCATTGTTTTCCTGTGTGCTCGTGCAGATGCGGTTCCTCTGTTCCTGCGGCTGCTGCATTCTCCTCACCAGAACGTGTGTGAGCAGGCGGTTTGGGCTTTAGGGAACATCATCGGTGAGTGATCAACTCTGCAATTTGTTAGTGTTACTCAGTCGTCAAAGACTTAGCGTGTGGGGTTTTGAGTTTCTGATGCTAGGCCCCTGGCACACATTCATCTCAACAGCTGTGCTTCTCTTCCTGATTGTTATGTGGTTCGCACTGAATATCAAGGGCTTTGTCTGATTGATTGGGTGCTCCTGTTCGGTCTGGCTGATGGGCTAGGAGTGCTGTCTCTGAATGATCACTGTGCTGTTACAGGTGATGGTCCTCAGTGCAGAGATTATGTCATCAGTCTGGGGGTAGTTAAGCCGCTCCTGTCCTTCATCAGCCCCTCCATACCCATCACCTTCCTCCGCAATGTCACCTGGGTCATGGTCAACCTGTGCCGCCACAAGGACCCACCCCCGCCCATGGAGACCATCCAGGAGGTACGAGTCTGACCAACTAATTCCTAAATGTTAAATATAATAAAAATAAATAATAATAAGGTTATTGTGAGGTGTCTGTGTAAGAGAAAAACATGCTATTATATGGTAGTCTCCAACGAACTTTTACTGTATGTCTGTTTCTGCATGTTTGCATCACGGTGACTGAAAGCCGCTGTTGTTTTTACAGAACATTTATAGTTGAGTCGACTGGTGTTATACCATGAGTCATTTTGATTTACCTTGAGTTTTGAGCTGTGTGTTTTTAAGCATTTTCCTTGTATTTTAAGTTTGAACAAGATGTAGTTGTAAATGAACTACATCATGTTGACAACTTCATCTATGCTGCATTTGAAATAGAATTGTCACTAGACGTGTCCTGGCCACTTTTCCAAGGTGACCAGTTAAAATTGTAAAAAGCCACCCTTCCTGTGATCTGATTGCTCAAATACATTAATGTAAATGCTAGTGTGGCTTGACCTACAGCACAATCTACCATTACAGTATTACTGCAGTATTTCTCCTTCACATGCAGTGATTTACTGCTGACTCTCCCCTCGTCAGTCGCTAGTGATTCATGCTAATAGCAGGTGTGAGTGGCTCTGTTTGCTCACGGTGATGATCTTGTTCTTCTCTGTACAGATTCTCCCTGCGCTGTGCGTGCTCATTCACCACACGGATGTCAATGTAAGTGCTGCTCTTGCTCTCTGTCTGCGCATGCACTGCTCGGGTGGCAGCTTTAACTCTGTTCTGTGCAGATCCTGGTGGACACGGTGTGGGCTCTGTCCTATCTCACTGACGCTGGCAACGAGCAGATCCAGATGGTGATCGATTCGGGGATTGTACCTTACCTCGTCCCCTTACTGAGCCACCAGGAGGTCAAAGTTCAGGTACTGAAGAGCATGTGTCGGTGTCACTTCAGAGACAATTTTTGCGCTCTATTAAATGTTCGACATAATTTAAGAAATCTTATGTAATATGCGAGCCATTTCTTAATGGCGTTAAATAAAAGAAAATGTACTGCTTATCGTGATGTAATGGTTTGTATTGTAATGAATGCAGACGGCGGCTCTGCGAGCGGTGGGGAATATTGTGACCGGCACAGATGAACAGACTCAGGTGGTGCTCAACTGTGACGCTCTGGGTCACTTCCCAGCTCTCCTCACACACCCCAAAGAGAAGATCAACAAGGTAACAAGTGCCCACTTGAATCTCTCAGCATCCTCGGGTCACATTTCACCCCTCAATCTCTAACAAATTGATTTGTGTTGACTAAACGTAAAGATGCAGTGTGCAATATTTAAGAGGATCTTTTGGCAGAAATGTAATAATACACACTTTTTTTTTATTAAATAGAGGTGTACAAAGACTTTACCCAATGAACAGATTTTTGTAACAGTTGTAAAAGCGCTTTTATAATTGACTTTTAAAAAAAATATTCATATTGATACTGGTATGATATAGTATTGACAAATTACCATAATATGAGTTTTGGCCACATGGTGCACCTTTTTGGACGTTTTTTTATTAAATCTTGTTTTTAAGGTCAGTACTGTTGTCTTTGTGAAACATTTCTAGTATTTATTTTGGGGTGAAATGCAAATCTGTGATGCTCTGTAACTGATGTGCTTGTGTTGGATATGATGACGCTGTGTGGCGCTGGCTGAGTGAATGCTGAACAGTAACACAATATAATGTTTTTAATTTAATGTTTAAAGAGTGTGTGTGTGTGGCTGAGGGGTGGGGTGTCAGAGATCAGTGCTGATAAAGGAGTGCATCTGAGGCGGGCCGCTCACTCCGAGGCCTCTCTGCGGTCTGGCCGATGATTATAGCCTCGTTATCATCCTGTCCCTCAGCAGCCGGCGCCACGCTCTCAGCAGGGCCCGTGACCCATCACACACGCCCTGCGGTCTGATTCCACCGCCCGGCTCTCCTCTCACACACCCTCATCAGCTCTGATGGTGATGTAATAACTCTGATGTTATGCTCCCGCAGGAGGCCGTGTGGTTCCTGTCCAACATCACAGCAGGGAACCAGCAGCAGGTTCAGGCCGTCATCGATGCCAACCTAGTGCCCATGATTATACTGCTGCTGGATAAGGTTGGTGACCGGAGCGCTCTTCATTAACTGCAGAGTACTTGAAAACAGCTCACGGGGTCAAAGTATAGCACACATCGCTAACAGCCAAACGGTTTTGAACAGTCAGATTGTTCTTCCTCTTTTTATTTATGTACTTTTTTTTTTTTTAAACAAAAGCAGAACCAAAAATAAAAGAAGTTCCAAAGTACAAACTATACACATTACAGACACACAACAGTCACCAAATACAACTTCTGTGAGTTATTAAAGTTCTGTCATATTTGGTTATGGCTCCATTTACACTAGTGTGCTTTCATTTTAAAACGCAAAGTTTTGCTACCGTTATGCCTATTATTTACACGACACACAACCTCAAAATGGAGACTTTGGAAAACTATGGCTTGGCTGCCCACATTCTCTCTGTGTATCCTTGATGACCGCGTAAACAATAACATCATGCTTGTTGTATCCATAGATAAGTGTGTGGATTCCCCATATGATTGTTTCAAGCAGAAGCATCTCCGGACTAAATAATAGGGAATCTACATGCATATCTATGGCTGTTCCTGCATGAATGGTCATGTGATGTGTTTTAAGTTGTGTAGTGTAAACAGATCGTTTATGAAACTCTGTTTTAAACTAAAACTAAATATATAAAAAAAAAAAGAAAAAAAAAATATATATATATATATAAAATATAAATATTTATATATATGTACACACACAAATACACTTTATGTATACATTTATTAAAATATATATATATTTTAAAAAAAAGAAATGTGTATATTAAAAAAAATATATATATAAAATATAAATATTTATATATATATATATATATCTCATTTCTCCTGTCATTTTTTAAAAATATATCTTATGTCATTTATTCCTGTCAAAGCTGGATGTACAGCATTACTCTAGTCATCAGTGTCACATGATCCTTCAGAAATCATTATCATATACTGATGTTGAAAACAGCAGAGTAGTTTTTTTCAGAACAGAATTGTTCTGAAATAGAAATGTTTTGTAACATAAATCTTTTAATAACATTCCAGTTAAATGTTATTAAAAGATTTATAAAAAGCTTTTGCAGTCTATAATCCTGCAAAAGCTTTTTATTCAGATAAATGCTGATCTTCAAATGTAAAGAGTCCTGTAGTAAATGTCAGGATATTAAAATGTATTTTGAAGGATCATGTGATTTAATCACAGGAATAAAGCTGTAGTTTGGATCAAATGAATGCAGAAGAGATTTTATTTTTTTTCTTTTGTTTAATATGAAAAATATTAGAAACGTTGGCCTGTAGTGTAGACCCCAGTAGTGATTTAGTTTCCGCTCTGCTGGTGGAGAACGGTGAAGGATCACTGGTGTTGACTTAATACTGGTTCTGTGTGTCTTAGGGAGATTTTGGCACTCAGAAGGAGGCGGCGTGGGCCATCAGCAACCTGACCATCAGCGGCAGAAAGGATCAGGTGTGTTTTTCACGCTCACACACACACACACACACACACACACACACACACATGGAAGAGCGAGGCAGTGTTCAGACGTCGGTCTCGTCCTGCAGGTGGCGTACCTGATCCAGCAGCAGGTGATTCCTCCCTTCTGTAACCTGCTGACCGTCAAAGACGCCCAGGTGGTGCAGGTGGTTCTGGACGGGCTCAGTAATATTCTCAAGATGGCTGACGATGAAGCGGAGACCATCGCCAACCTGATCGAGGAGTGTGGAGGTGAGCAGAGAGAGTGAGGGTGGAGCTGATGGTGTTGAGGACACCAGTCAAGTGTGTGTTTGATAGAGACGCATTAAACACTGAGAGCTGCTGCAGGAAACTCTAATCTAACTTCTGACTGAAGAAATTCAGTGTACGTATCCAGAGAGAAAGTAAACTAAAGAAGAAACCTGTTTTAATTAATGCTGTGGAGTAAACACTACCCAGCACCACTGTCATTCAAACGAAGGTCACTATCATCTATTTTCTAAGGTGTTGTTTTTATCTCTCGATTTATTTTGTTCTTTGTTTGCTCAGGTTTGGAGAAAATCGAGCAGCTGCAGAACCACGAGAACGAGGACATCTACAAACTGGCTTACGAAATCATCGATCAGTTCTTCTCATCTGATGATGTACGTTTGTAATCGTGTCCAAAACAAGCGGTTTATTTTGTTTTTGTCTACTTTCGGTAACCTCTTCAGTGATCCTTTAAGATCCTGTCTAGCTGTTCATGAGGGAATCACTTGTGAAGCTCTTGATGTTTCTCATTTCTCACCCCCCCCCCCCCCCCCCCGTTGCTTTATTTTCCTCCAGATCGACGAGGACACCAACCTGGTTCCAGAAGCCATCCAAGGAGGAACGTACAGCTTCAATTCTTCTACCAACGTGCCAGCAGAAGGGTTCCAGTTCTAGACGCGACGGGGGAAATCTGGAGTTTTGTTTGTGATGCAGCACTCTGTTCAACATTAAAAAAATAATTAGAGAGCGAGCGAGAGAGAGCGCGAGAGAGTGTGAGAAATATTAGATCCGTTGTGCTTGGCTGATGGGATCCAGCTGCATCTAACCCAAGAGAAATTGAGTGGAGTTCCTTCTGAAGGAAGCGTCCCGGCGGCGTTTGAGACGGCTTTGAGTGGATGCGAGCGAGTGAGAGTGAGTGGCTGACTACTACGTTTCAAAACACGACCATCTAAACCGAACGCGTGTCTTTTCAACAAAATCAAACCGAACCAATGGGAATAAAGAAGACGTCTCAAGACGTGAATCATCTGAGGTAAGAACGCTCAAGGAGAACCTCACCACCAACGCCAACAACAAAGAGACGCAAACACACTTCTGAGGTGGCCTGAGGTGCGTGTGTGTGTATGAGAGAGAGAGTGTGTGTGTGTGTGAGTGGCCCCTGAGCTGAGGGGCCGTCTTCATCTGACGTGCTGGAGAATGATCCCAGCAGGCCAGAGCCCTCTCCTTCACGCCGCAGTCCAGCGGCACGTCTTTGTGCTGCGTGTGCGCAACTGAATGGACGTGTGTGTGTGTGTGTGTGTGACTGACTGGAGAAACGCAGGACTGAATGTAACGAACGCAGCGAGTCGACATCATGTGGAAGGTGACCAATTCAACAGGAAATTGTGGAATAGCCCGGAAGAGGAGGCTCAAATGAGTAATAATTAAAATAAATCACCTTCAGTGGAACGACTGGACATCAGTGATCTAAAGAAGACAATGTTGTGACTTTAATTTTCCCTTTTCTTTTAACTATTATTTAGTGTTGATGACACTGGACTGAGTTTGGGTGTTGCGTCGAGGAGGTCGTTGGGGACGTGTGTTTTGTCCCAGTGTTTTTGTTTTGTTTTTCTCCTTCCTGTCTTCCCCCGTTTCGGCTTTTATTTTGCAGTGCTGGTGTAAATACATGTAATACACATTGTGCACTGTTGTACCTTTGCACAGACCCGGGCTAATGTAGATGAATTAAGCGCTCTGCTTTCATGATGAGTTTCTGTTTCCCGGCTTGGATCATGTGGGGAGCTGTTTTACGTGCGAGAGGTTTCAGACATATCCTTTGCATGTGCTAAACTGCAGCATACTTCATTTTAGTGGGTTTTAGTTTTGTAAGTGTAAGCTGTTTAACTTTTTTTTTTCTTTATTTATTTTTTAAAAAGTACCTACTGTAATTTTTATTTTTTTTTTCATGCCCCTGACCGACAAGCGACCCTCCACCGTTTTGCACATTGCAGCATTGGAGGTCTGTGAACATTAGCAAGACGGACAAAACTCAAACTCCTCCTTGTAGTGCAGATACAGAGTCCATCTTTATTTGTAGATGTATCCCTGGCGTGGAGCGTGTCTCCGGCGGACTGTGCTGTGCCTTCCTCTTAAAGCACGTGCAGGTAACGGTGTGAAAGCGCCGTTTAGGGTTACCATCCTTTTTGTTTCTTAATTTTAGTTGACTGTAGAGCTGTCTCTGTTTCGCATAACCTCTTGATGGCTACGTTGTTTTATTTACAGCCCACCCTCCCCAACAGCATTCCTTGTTTGCAAATATGTAGTTTCAAAAGAAAAAAAAAAATAGATGGTATACCTATCCTGTTGGACATAGACTACAGGCTCTGTACCTATTCAAATAAATATTCAAATGTGTCACTCTGTAAGTCACTTCTGTTGTGATCTGATCTCGAATTACAAAGGATCTTCTGATCGGGTGGTCTTGGAAGTAACTGCTGAATCAAGGTTTTTTGTTTTCTTTGCATTTATGGAGCAGCAAGCCTACAAAACAGAGTTACAGAGTTTATAAAGGCACTGATTTCTCTAATTTTCCTTCTCTGGTGATGAAATAACTTTATAATGATTGGAGAGGTGAAGAAACGAGACGCCCGAATGCAAATGAACACATCTCTTTTTTTTTTTTTTTTTGTTAAATTGCTGATAGCTTGAAATATATTACATTTGCAGGTGTTTATAAGTAACAGATAGTATGCCACAACAATAGGGTACTTTATAGTAGTGTAGAATTTAGCTGAATGTACTTATTCTTAAGTTTAGGCCGTCAGTGTTCAGTGTTGTGGGCACTGTATTAGCACAGCATTATTATTTTTTTTCTTCTTCCCCTCCTTGGCCTAATCTTATTGCGAATCTCACTTAATCGAACTGTTCATCCCACTTCATAAATCTGGATTGCTATTTCAGCTAGTCTATATTTTGATCTGGATGTTGCTTTAGATCATGTTCCCTTTAACCTGATCTTCTGTACCTTTTATAAAATAGTGCACTTCCTGGCATTCTCTTCATCGGTGGTCAGGGATCACGGGAACCAGAGGAGTCCTGCATGATCTGACTCGACTGCAGCTTAGGTTTAACCTGGGGTTGTCTGAGCGGAGGAGAAGGACAGTATCTGTGACGGTGTGCTGTGTAAAAAACACTGTTATTCTCTCCGGGTGGGCGTCCATCGGGACTCTCTCGTACTCCGGTTATTCTTTCCAGCTCCACGTCTCTCTGCCTGCAGTGTCGTGTCAGGTTTACTGTGATCAGAGTTTACTAGGGTCACTGGAGGTCAGTAGAGCTGTCCTAATAATTCTGGATTATAATTGAAGAAAATATAATTTTTTGATTTTATTTAATGTGGTTGTAATGATATATTTGATGTTTTTAATGTATATATTCTTAAGCATGTTTGAGCATCACTAAGCTATATACACACACACACACACACCTTCAGATAGGAGTTGTAGGATACCCTTTTTAACCAATTTAATGATCTAAAGTTAACTAAAGAGATTGAAGTAGTTTATTTAAATGCTTTACCAGTCTTTGATTTTATGTTGGCTCAGTAGTGAGCAAACAAACCAGCTGCTGTGAAGCATTAAATGGAATCGCGTTGACATTTCATTTGGTGGAAAGTTGCTAGTAAAAGCCTTTGCTGCCCCCTCAAACACACAACATCAGGGTTTGGAGTAAAGGACAATTTATTATCCCAGACAGGACTCAAGTGCTACTGTACAACACTCTTAATACCCACTCCATTAATGCTGGTTTGCTTATACTGGGCACAGTTAAAAACGACGAATCTCCTCGGTAACTTTAAAGCCTTAAAACGGCATTCAGTCAGCAGAAATAGTGGAGCTCGCTCTATAGCAGGGGTGGCAAACTCCAGATTAGTTTAAACACACCTGAACAAGCTTTAATTAGGGTTGGAGCTGAACTCTCCAGGACTGGACTTCACCACCCCAGCTCTATAGACTAACAATTACAGAATCTGACTTTAACCTGCAGTGGGCTCGGACCGATGCGATATTACTAAATTGTGGTAACAGCAATAATCGGTCAAAAGTCCCCTCCATTAATGATCCTATTTTAATCAAGAGTTACAAAGCTCCATTCCTACAGCAAAAGGTTCAAAAAGTCTGAGCAAGGCCTCTTAACCCCATTCCCTGTAGGAGAAGCAGCAATGATCTGGGAGAAATCTCCGCTGGAAGAACACTGTCCCACCAAAGCATTCTCAAACACCACCATCTTATAGTTTTTAGAAGAGCATCTGACATTTCTTCAGCTGACTTGAAACAATTTGGCGAGCGCACCAAAGATACACTAAGAAGAGGGGTTATGATGACAAAACATTTGCTAGCTTGGTAATGTGTAAAAATATATATATTTACTTCCTTTTAAGGCTATCCTCCAGACGCGTTCCTTCGTATACCACACCAAATCCACCTTTCCCCAGCTGATCGCCCGCGGAGTAACGGCTGGAGATGTAGTTCATTAAACTCCTCCTTCCTGTGCTTCACTTCCTCCTCCTCCAGCACCAGTAGGCGTCTCATCGCGGGGATGAAGATGTTGGTGCTGGGTTTTGGGGGTGTACTTGGATGTTGATCGTACACCTCTCCAAGAGTAAATGTATTTGGTAAACTCATCTAATGCATTGATATTCCTACATGTGGTTACCTTCGGGTTACTGTATAACACTGTAATATTAGTGTATTTGTGTTGTTAGTTTCTCCAGTAGAGGGCGTCTATTCGACGTGTAATATTTGATTGCATTCTGTTGGACCCCCATTTTATGTACAAAATTAGGAAAAGTAATTGTGAATTATTTAAATAGGATTATCTTAAATGGAAGAATCCGTGGTATTTATGAGCCAAAGCTCCTCAATTTAAATAGCGTGACGCGTCAGAACACGGTTCACGTAAAAAACAAGAGAGCTGTTTTCTCAGTGTCTGTATTAAGGTGTAATTGGGAGAATGAGTTCTTCCTCATCCACCACAGTCTTCCTCCTCTACTCAGTGTACTGGTGTCCCTATCAGGTGTTTTGTTTTGCACAACATTTTCACATTGTTTAACCACCTTAGCTTGTTTAAGGATTTTAATGTTCTTCTTATGTTCAGTGCAACAGAAATTAGACACTTCTCCTTTAAGACTTACAGAAATTGATTAGTGTATAGTAATTTCCCAGAATTGCATTAAAAAATGTTAATGTTTAATCACTCCTCAAATACGCGTTACAAAGGTTGGTATTGGTATTTCAGCACTATCAGAGAGTTACAGCCGCTCTCGTGAGGTCAGCGATGCACTACGCAACCGCATGCTTCCTCACTGTCTCCTTCTACATCTCTTTAGGTGAAGGTAAGTGCATTTAAGGTAACAAAATGTTTTGAGAATGATGATGCGTTCGTCCATGTCAGAAGATCTGTGGCCTGAAACATCAGGTTATATCCCTTTGTGAATGCTGTTATATTAAGAATTATTTCTCTAAGACATGCACGGAATTAGTCATTGGTTGAGACAGCTTGGAGACACAATGGAATGAAATAATCAAATGTAACAACTGAATAATTCTGTGTTTCAGTACAATCGCAATATGATTATGATTACGAAGAGAACGCACCCAAAAACTGCTCCACCTCTGAGTCCATCAGCGGAGGCACGGTGGAGTATTCTAAAGGTGCAGCTGCAGGTAGCCTGCTAATTTATCGCTGCAGAGACGGATTCGAACCATATCCAATCAGCCAGAAAGTCTGCGGCTCTGATGGAGAATGGAAGCCTAAAGTATCCGGGGTCAAATGTGAAGGTAATCTTAAAGGTGCCCTAGAATGCATTGAGAGAATATTTTAAATGGTTGTCTGATATGTACACAGAAGGTATGTAGCTTAG
>JAUCMS010000025.1:4566786-4580896 GCA_032357445.1 Enteromius radiatus
CTGTTTTTGACAGGGGAAAATGAGCGTTTTTAAAACTATCTTTGAGAAATTTTAAAATAAACTATATTACAAACTTTTCATTAAGACCCTAAAGAATCATATTAGCTTGTGGAAAATTGGATTTGAATGCAGTTATGGTTGTGTTGGTGGTCAGTGGTCTTTTTGCTGGCCATTATTTTCGGTAGTTTCATTTATATCTATATCTATCTCTATCTATCTATATATCTATCTATATCTATCTATATCTATCTATATCTATCTATATCTATCTATCTATCTCTATCTATCTATCTCTATCTATCTCTATCTTATCTATCTTATCTATCTTATCTATCTCTATCTCTCTATCTCTCTATCTATCTCTATCTCTCTATCTATCTCTATCTCTCTATCTATCTCTATCTCTCTATCTATCTATCTCTATCTATCTATCTCTATCTATATATAACAATTTGATTATCCAATTTTATATTTAGATTTTATATTCTGAAGGACAAAAGCAACAGAAATGACAATAAACAAACAAACAAACATATAAATAAATATAGAAAATATATTAATCATAAGTTACTTGGTTACTCCTTAGTAAATTGTTTTTTTTTTTAACTAATAATTACATTTTCCAATTTTTAAATAAATGACATTGTTATATATTTATATATTCCCTTTAGGTCTTCACAGGACAGACTGGCCTATATATAGCCCACAGAAAGCTGTTTTGCCAGTGATACACTTACGCTTTTTAGATATGTAAATAAAACAGTAAATTCACTTTACATGATTTGTAAGTCTTCTTTCACCAACAATAACATATTCTACTATAATAATACACATAATCTTGATGTGAGGGATTTTATTAGCTTATGTTAGGTGACAACTTACAATCTATTTGATGACTATAATTTGACTTTGTATATAATAATACAGATCTTTCTTTGGCAGAGAGGTGAATGCATCCAGAAGGCAAGATGGACGTTTCCTAAGCACAGCAGCGCATCTCTGTCAGACGTGATCACAGACAGGTTCATGTGCACCGGAGGAACACAGAAAAACAGAGTTCAAATGACTTGTAAAGGTGTGCTTGAACGACTGGAGGATATATCCACACACTTAAAACGACACATAATGAGAGTAATTCTTTTGCAGGGGATTCTGGGGGACCTCTCTTTCTACGCAAGAGGATGAGATATTTCCAAGTGAGTGCTTTGGAGTTGTATGAAGACAAGGGCCTCATTTATGAAATGTTGCGATCTGTCGTACGCTTGATTCATGGAATGAACAGATCAAGTTTATGACTTGCAAATGATCATGAAATCGCAATATGGTTATATCTTGCCATTGCAAGAAGCTTCCTTCCACACTAGAAGGCCTTGAAGAGATCACATCTTTTAAAGTGTTGTGCAGCGGTCTATTAGATCTTGTATTTCTGCTCCTGTCCCACAGGTGGCAGTGGTGAGCTGGGGCACTGAGCAGGTCTGTGACTCACAGACGGATGTTAAAGAATGGCCTCTGGACGCCAGAGATTTCCACATCAGCGTGTTTCCTCTGATGCCCTGGCTCAAGCAGCACCTTCACAACGAGCTGCTGTTTCTTCCATAGATCGACTCAGACATGCTAAATAACACAATCAATACTAATGTGACTCAAAATATTTTTTCAATAACAAATTTGTTAAAATGACTATTAAGGATATAAGGATACGGACACTAGTTGCCGTAGTTAATTAGCTTTTCAAAAACATAAGTCACATTATTTTTCAGCTGAACAGTATGAATGCTGTACATTTGATTACTGCAGGAGATAATAAACACCATTAACCTTTAAAGCCTCTGAACACTTTTATTATAAGCACCGGTGTTAAATAAAGTGACATTTATATTAGACTCACATTTAAAAACAATCATCTGGGTAAAGACGATTGAGAAGAATGCATGATGTTAAATCTCAAAGGTACATTCAAATATAAGTGCTTTGTAAAAACAAACACTCCTGATTTGACTGGAAGCTTTTCTGAACAGCAGAGCAGCAAACTAGTGCAGTTCATGAACCCTAAACACTGGAAACCAGTGGAAGAGCATCACAGAAATGGCTGGGTCATATTGCACCGGACCATAACTTATTTCCTTTTTTTGGTGGGCTGAAATATGATCTAGACCTTTCTTGACAGATTTTTCCTAAAAGCAGTGGAATATGTTTAAAGGATTTTATCACACATATCTTAATTTGTGTTCTGAAGATGAACGGAGGTCTTATGGGATGTCTGCCTTCTGAAGCTGCCACTGAACGATGTTGTGGACCAGCTGCTGCTCCTGGGGCATGATGAGTTTGAGCGTGTGATGCAGGGCCACTGCCGTGAGGCCCCAGATACGATGCTCCGGGCTGAGAAACACTGGGAGCGTGCACCCATAACGATCTCCCAGGCGGAAGTTTGTGTAGCCTTGGTTTTGGGGTTGACATAAATGCTCAAGCGTCAGGGTAAAAATCTCGTCCACCTGTTAGGAGAAACGCAGTGTTAGTCGACTCTTATCGGAGGACATTGCCGTGAATGGAAGGTGATGGGATGTAAAGTGCGCTGTACCTCACTGGGATTAGGTCGAAAAGAGAGCGCCTCCAGTGGTCCAAGATTGGCTATTACAGGTGCAATCATCATTCCAGACTGCCAATTTAGGAAAAATATAGGCAAATGAGTCCAGTGAGCATGGCATGTATGTGTTTCCATCTTGTTACATCAGTATGAGCTTTGAAGTTGCAACATAACAATTATAAGACAACTGATTACAACTGTTTCCTGTGCACAAATAAAAGTGTTCTCCTATCGTCGCAAAACTGACGTATATCAGGATCTGGGATCATTTCAGTAGTGTTGCAGTCTATGGAGGGACAGATAGCTCTCTGATATCATCAGAAATATCTTCATTAGTGTTCTGAAGATGAACGAAGGTCTTACGGGTTTGGAACGACACGAGGGTTAATAATTAATGACAGTATATTCATTCTGGGGTGAACTAACCCTTTAAGATGTGTTTTCTGCATAACTGACTGTTGAGGCTTAATACTACAGAAAAGCAAGAGCTGTTTTCAGCTTATGTAAAACTATGGCACGCAGTTGTTTCCAACGCAGTTGTTTCGCTTATGGCCATATATGTACATGTAAAGGACCGGTGCTTACACTATTCGTACTTATTGCAACATTTTTGCGCGATCCACCAGCAATCTTAAGTGCTGAAGATATCGTCGTCGTCTTCGTCTCACGAGATTTGCTGAAGACAAATGCAAAAAAAAAAACTGCTATGACTGACAGTGATATCTTGGAATTTGTGATAAACATCGGCGCATGTCCTCTGACGTAACGCTAGGAGCTAGTCACAATGGATGATGACGTATAACAGTGTAGTAGTGGTCATTTGTAACCCTTCCCGTTCCCACTTCATTTCAAGGGGCTAGGGGTAGAAAATAGAATTGGGATTGGGCCTAAATTGTGATAATCGCAATTACGATTTCAATGGATTTTCGTCATAATCGTGCTGCCTTACTCACAAGCCTCGCGGTTTTTACCCATAATATCTTAAACTTTCATTTTGGGCTGGAGTAACCCTTTAAATTCTGTAAGTTCCACGATTTTAATTAATTACACTTAATAACATTTAATTAAACCATTAATAAGGAGTCCTTATTGAAAAAGAAAAGATGAAAACCAGAAGAAAAAAAAATCTGGATTTGGTATTCTGCCTTCACTCGAGTAAAGTATGTTTTCGGGCCTAATACAGTACCTCATAGATATGAAATATTAATTAGAAGCTTATACTCAGCATCATACTGTGCTAAGGCACACTGACCCTGTCTTGCACCGGTTTGAGCACACCCCACACTTTATCCTCAGTGACGTGGACTCCCAGCTCCTCGCGCGCTTCTCTGAGAGCCGTGTCCACTACAGTCCTGTCAGACGGGTCCTTCTTGCCCCCCGCGAAACTAGCACAACAGAGATGAGAAGGGCATTCACATGAGTTCAGAGGCGCTTTTACTCAGCTTTAGCGCCGGACGCGATGCGTACCTGACATCTCCTTTGTGCCTGCCCTTCAGTTTGGCGGATCTGAGCGTGAAGAGCAGCGCGGGATCCCCGCTCACGGCGCACAAACACACCAGCACCGCCGCCCAGCTCTTGTCGTCCCTAGCGTACAGAGCAGCATTAGCCTGCAGCGAGCGCCTGCAGCGGACCTCGTTCCCTGCAGACAAACACTCGTCCGTCACAGCGCTTCTGTGCAGCCCGCAAGTCTGGAGCGCAGCTGTGCGGAGGATGCTGTTTGTGCTGCATCTGCTTTCAGGAGAACTATACTTGCTTCGATTAGGGGGGCTTTGTGAGGGAGCAGTGTGTAGAAACCGCAAGAAAGCATTTGACATGTGCAGCCAGTTCATGTGTGTCGATAGAAAACGAGTGCATATCCGTGTGGCGGATACATGTCCGGAAGAGTCCAACGCATCAGAGAACGCTCTAGAAACAGGTGCTAGAGCAGCGGCGGAGCAGAAGAGCTTGTGTTGTTCACCTCGTCTCGATGAAGAAGAGCGGCTGCAGAGCGTCTGCTCATGAGTGACCTTCAACACCAGTCTGAGCTGATTTAAGCAAGCCTTTGCGTGCGGAGACCTGAGCATCCTGTAAAAACACAGTTCAACATCTTCATGTAAACAAACACTAAAAGTTTTGGATAAGAAATCAAACAGATGGCATTCACTGTAATCAACCCTGTCAACTCGGGCTTTGATCCTATGATCTATTAAGCACATGCACAAAAGAACAAGCAATCACATGGCTCGTATGATACAGTGAGCACTTTTGCTGTGGATCAAGTATTGTTTTAAGTAAGAATACATCATAATAAAATGGAATAAAAAACAAGTTGTGAATAAACGTCCACAAAGTCTCTTCTGCTCACCAAGGATGCACTGATTCCATTAAAAAAATACTGTAAAAACTAATGTTTTCAAACATTTCTACAATTTAAAACAGCTGTTTTCTATGGGAATATATGGGTAGACAATGGGACGAATAAGATTAATGTAGAATTAAAGAGGTTGCTAAGACCACCTACAACATGTAAATATGCTCCAGGATTATAATTTTAGTGCATTATTATTATTGGAGTTAAAGCTAACATTAACCTCGTGGCAGCTGAGATTCAAATAGCCCAGAATGACACAGCTTTAGTTCAATAAATAACGAACATGACAGACACATAAAGTGGGGGGAAACAACACCAATGAGATTAACGGCTTGTTATCATATATTAACACACACTTTTTGAGGAAATATTTATCGCTAAGTTACTCGTAAGCTTTAGTGATCAGCCAAGTTCTTTTAAATACACGTGGAAACATAATTATTCCTAACTGTAATCTACAGCGGTGTGAGCAAACGTTGGTTTTTAAGTTGAATTAAGTTGTTTAAAAAAAAGATAGTTTTTGACTCACCTTAAAATAACTAAATCAGCAGGATGACGTGCGCCGAGTGTTATGACAGAAACGGCTAGTTCTTCTTCTTCGGCACGTGTTTGAATCTTTAACAGTCGCGTGGCGCCGCCTACTGTACAAACACAGCACTGCCATTCACACAAACCATAACATTAACATTTCACTGTATGTTTGGTTTATTAGTCACATAATTGAGTGTGATTACTGCTGTTCTCAGCCGTTTAAACGCCTTGACGTCATTCGACTCCTCAAAAGATTCCAAAGATTCGATTCATGAATCAGTCGCGTCGGTGAGTTCAGAAATGTGTTTGTTTGATTGCTGATATTCTGAGTTTACACACGACCTGTAAGTATATACATTTTAAAGTTTCAGGCCAGTGATAGTGTCTGTTGACCTTTAGCCTAACAGGGAAGCTACACACTTACAAACAGATTGTGTTTTTGCGTTTTCCCATTTTTGAACAAAACAATAATGATAACACATTTTACAACAGCGTGATGTATGTACTAAATTCATTTTTGTGTTTTTGATTCAAAATATTAACTTTTAAAAAACTGGCGGTGTATGTATATATATATATATATATATATATGTGTGTGTGTGTGTGTGTGTGTGTGTGTATTAGTGAGCTCTCTTTATCTACTAATAATGTTTTATAATGCTATTTATGGTACACACGTAGCGTTTTTTTTGTAAATTAGATTTTTACTGGTTTTCATCAAATGGAAAAAAAACCCAAAAACCATACATAACAGCAGGAAATAAATAGTTAATACTATAAAGCATCACAAGGCAGACAGGGTCAAAGTTCTCCCATATATCAACTTCATTATCTCCAGTCATTTTTTCATTATGATCCATTCTCAATCATGAAATCAATCCACAGTTTAAATGGAGGACATTTAGCGTCTTTCCATAACCTCAGTATCATACGTATTGCTGTAACTATACCAACACGTGGCATTTTTGCCAAAAACATTACATATTACTGACAGCTACGCAGTCTCAAGAAAAAAGGTGGTTTCTAAAACATTACAAGGGGATGCACTGATGTCGTAACTTCATGACTACCACTTACGTCACAAGGGGAAAGTTTGCAACATAATAGTGACGTTTGTACAACGTTCATAGAACCTATCATGACTTAACACATCAAACCTTTTTACAGCATTTCATTTCAACCCTCCGATCCCTGACCAGATCCACAGGTTTGTCGACCTGCCTTACATTTTATTCTAGCTGTGTCATTTCAGTCATGTGTAGTGCTTAGCTAGAACCGTCCAGAGAACGGGTACTACTAGTTTCAACCACACCTGTTCAGGTTTAAAAGGAAACGTGAAAAGCCGTTGCTTGTGATTTTGCAGGAAGCCTGGATTGTTCATCTACCTTTCTTCCACCTCATGGCTACGACTGACTGGGCTCCAGAGGCGTTTGCCTGCCCCATATGTTTGGATGTCCTGAAGGACCCGGCCACCCTTCCCTGCGGTCACAGTTACTGCCTGCTCTGTATCCAGAAGCACTGGGATCGGACAGCCACCAAGGGCTCCTACGAGTGTCCTCAGTGCAGACAGCATTTCAAACCGAGACCGGTCCTGGCCAGAAGCAACGTGCTGATGGAAGCTCTGGAGAAGCTGAGGCTGAGCAGGCAGGACGACCCGGACCCCTCCGTCTCTGAGCGTCCCGGAGCGGGGTCCTCTTCTGATCCAGCGGGGCCTCAGACCGGACTGTACCCCTCTCTGCCCTCCAGCTCTCCGCAGCTCTGCCCTCTCCATCAGCAGGTGCTGGAGCTGTACTGCTGCGAGGACAAACAGTGCATCTGTGACGAGTGCGGCCTTGTGGGACACAAAGGTCATCAGGTGGTGCGTCCAGACGAAGAACGACAGAAGATTCAGGTACGCCACTGCATCACGTTTGGGTAAATCTCACAAAACCTCAAGAACGTCACGTTTCACCCCAAAAAAGAACAAAATAATCCTAGACAGGGTAACACAGCTGCTATGTTAAATGGGTCATCGGAAGGACAATTGAAATGAATCTTTATGAAAAGTCTATAATATATGTTGGTTAAAATTTCTCAGTGGTGATGTAAAACAACACCCTTCCTAATTTAGCTCTGTTGACAGAGATTTGTTTACGTGCATGTCCCTTTAAATGCTAATGAGCTCTGCTGACCCCGCCCCTCTCTTCTTGTGGGTGATGAGTCTTCCACGCGTTTTAGTATGATAAATATCCAAACTTAATAAGCGATCACCAATTTAAACCCATTCAAAGGCTTGGAGGGGGCTGGACAATTTTTATTTTTGGGTGAACTATCTCTTTAGGGCTGACCGGTGACCGATCACTCAGGACGGGTCTAAGGTAAAACGCTAGCATCAATCAACACTCGTGGGCGGGGCCTGGGTCTGGGTGACATCACACAGCAAGAATCTGAGATAGAGTAATATTATCAATCAACTTGTCCCTGTGTCTGTTGCATATAAACATTTTTTATCAAGCAGTTATGTGGTTGCATGGAGCAATGATGCATGTATAACCTTTGAACCGGTGATGTTTGAGACTTATTGATGCATTTTAAAATTTAAAGCTATGATGCCTTTGAGTAGTTGGTCTGTATTAGATGATTACAAAGCTGTGATGCTGGCAGCTGGAAATATTTAGTAGTTTAAAAAATATCAAAGTTGGAAATTTAAATGAATTGGTTATACTGATATGCAGTAATAGTTTACTTAGTTGCATGATTGCCTCTTCGTAGAAGACTGGCTGGTTTGTGTGTTTGCTGTGTGTGAGTCTTGAACTGTTGACACCGTGTGTCTTTATACAGCAAGAGCTGAAGAACGTGAGTGATCGGATACAGGGGAGCATCGCAGACCGAGAGAAGCTAATGAAGAGCCTCCCTCAGGTCTCTCAAGCACACAAGGTAATGACCGCGCAGGATCTGGTCTGTGATGGCGTGTCAGTAGTTGATGTTAAGGCGTGAGTTGGTGTCTCTCAGAGCTCAGTGCAGCAGCTGCTGGTGGACGGTCAGGCGGTGTTTGAGGAGGTGTTGAAGAGCGTTGAGCTCGGTCACTCTCAGGTGCTCGAGCTTCTTCAGACGCACCAGACCTCAGCCAGCAGCCGCCTCGAGGCTCAGACCTACAGCCTCCAGCAGGAGATGGTCAGCCTGCAGCAGAAACAAGAGGAGCTGAGGAGACTGGACAGCATCCAGGACCCCGTCACCTTCCTGAACGTGAGTCACTCCATTCAGCTTTAACCATGACAGGACTAAACCAACTTTTGTTCAAAATGGCAATATTTATATTTATAGGTGTTTTTCTCCTTATTTTTCTGTCTATAATTTTTAAGTCTTTAATGTAGCTTTTTTAACTTTAAAGATGTACACTTCTGCTCAAAAGTCTTCAGTGTCCCATGATCCTTCAGAAATCATTTTGATTCGTTTAATTTTTTTTTAGGCACTTGTGATATTTTTTTAGAACTCTCTGATTAATAAAAGGTTAAAAATGACAGCATTTATTAAAAAAAAGACATTTTGTGTTACAATGTATGATGCTATTCAAAAGTTTGGGGTCAGTTTTTCAAAGAAATGAATAGTTTTAATAAGAAGGGTTGTTAAGATGTGTTACGTGAATAAAAAGTCTTATTAACGGCTCATATTGTTAGAAAGGATTTCTATTTTGAACAAATGCTGCTCTTTTTGATTTTGTATTGCCATCAAAGAAAAAGTATCACATGTTCCAAAAACAATATTATGCACCTATAATAAATCAGTATACTATTCTGATTTCTGAAGGATGTGACACCGAAGACTGGAGTAATGATGCTGAAAATACAGTGCTGCATCACAGAAATTTAATTCTATTTGAAGTGTATTAAAATAGGAAGCCAGTGTTAGAATTTGCATTCAGATTTCACAAAATGTATGTTTTTTTTCTGTATTTTTGATCAAATATACAGCGTTGATGAGCAGAAGGGACTCCCTTAAAAATATAAAAAATCCCAAACCTTTGAGCGGCAGTGCATGTTAAGACTTCTTAGGCTTAAATAGCACTTGAATATCATTGCAAGCGTCTGCTAAATGACTAAATGTAAATATATTTGGGTCAATCATTTTGCTGTCCTCAACCAATTAAATTGAGAAAATCGATGATTTATATACACAGAAAGCATAATAAATGCAAGTAAAGTGTCTGCTTTATAGATTTGTGAAAATAGAATGAATCAAAATATGGGTGAAATAATCTTCATCATCAGATATTCAGTTAGGTCCATGTAAAACATGTTCACATTGCAGTTATATAATGAATATGTGCTTTATTCTGAGGTTATTCACGTCCAAACCTGAAGAAAAGCTGTCGCTGTAACTTTGAACACCCACATCATGACCTATATACAAATAAAAAAACGTCATGGCTTCAAAAACCAAAAAAAAAAAGAAAAAGTCCATCAGAGATAAAGGAATCTAATTAAGCCTGACGAGATTTATTGGTCAGTCATGGTAAAAATGTACAATAGACATATTTTCTAACTCAAAAAAAACCCCCAAAATGGATTACAGAAAGAAAAACTGGTATTGTTTTGACGCTCATCTTTGACCCTTTTGTTCAGTTTTTCAGTCTCTCATGTCATATTACATCATGACTGCAATAACTATCCTATAGTAAATCATGTTTAATTTGGTTGATTTCACCTTGCATTGGTTTAAATTTGCATCAATGCAGATAAATGACACGTGATATCTCCTGCAGACGTTCATGGCCATGGATCCTGTGAATGAGGCTGGACATGCAGCGATGGAGACCTGGAGTCCAGAGTCTGTGATATCTGGGGTCAGACTGTGTCTGGACGCTTACAGACAGGCCGCGCTAAATCTGACCAAAACCAACCTGGCCAGCATCTTAAGAGTGGGTGAGTTGTGTAATGGTGTGTTTCAATACTAATACCTTACCCATATTTATCTTATTCGAATGTTAATTTGATAAATGTATTTAATGTATATCAAAATTGGACTTTTACAAATAATAAGGCAATGTATTAGTGCTGTAAAGATCAGTGAGGATGCTATTCGACCGTGTCATGTCCTCTTTCGTCAGTCAATGACGCCGCTGCACAAGTACATTCATCCGGTCAGTCGTGTGATGGAGGTCCGGTCTCCAGTAACCCACAGCTGACCTCACAAAACAACACAGGTGAGCACTGAGCTTGTCTTTACAGTGTCTTTAGTGTACAAGGAATTAGATTTCAGTCGGTTTTCTTCTCAGTTACAGAAGTCAAGTCGGACTCTACGAAACCAGATGTTAAACCTGAAGTCCAAGCTTCCTCTGCTGCAACACAAGAACATCACAAGAATCAAGCGTGTGCCTCTGGCTATCCAGGTAAACCATCTCCATTTCGTTCAGAAATTAGAAAAAAAAACACATTTTCATTAGATTCTCCTTTTTTTGCGTCTCTACAGTGGAGGCATCAGCGTCCTGCTGCGTGTCAAATCCAGCTCCCAAAACCAGAGAGGAAATGCTAAAATGTGAGATTGTGTGATTTTTTCTACTTCGTTAAATGAATACACCGCTTTTTTTGGAAAGTCTGGCGATAGCTCTCTTAGCTGTAGCTTAGCATAGATCATTGAATCTGATTAGACCGTTAGCATCACGCTCAAAAAATGACCAAAGAGTTTCCCAATTTTTCCTAGATTTAAAACTGAACTCTTCTGTAGTTACAGCGTGTATTAAGACTGATGGAGAATGAAAAGTAGTGATTTTCCAGGCCGACATGGCTAGGAACTATACTCTCATTCTGGTGTAATAATCCAGGAACTTGACTGCCATAGCATGAGCGCAGCAGGCGCAGGGATACTACACAGTGCATGAAAATGCTGAGGACTATTTTTCGGGTGCTCTGTAATATCATTGCACCTGCTGCAAAAATATCAAAACTTTTTGGTCATTTTTGAGCTTGATGCTAACGGTCTAATCAGATTCAATGATCTATGCTAAGCTACAGCTACCGCCAGATCCAGAGATCGACTGAATGGATTAGAAAACGGTAAAACTCAATTGTTTATTTCTAGAGGAGTTTTCAAAAAAAGTGTTCCATTAAACTTGTTTGGGCATTCTTTGTTGTTTTATGTTTCATTTGTAACGGTGTGTGTTTCCTTCCAGTCCGCATCGAGCCCACGCTGGATCACTGCAGTGCTTTCCGTCACATTCGTCTGTCTGATGGGTATCGCAAGGCGACTCTCTGCGCAGAGAAGCAGAACTATCCGGATCACCCGGAGCGCTTCCTGTTCTGGAGGCAGGTGATGTGCGTGGAGCGGCTGGCCGGGAGCCCGTATTACTGGGAGGTGGAGTGGACGGGACAGAGGGTGAGCGGGCTTCACTGTAGTGCTGTCGAACCATGAATCACATTTACGTAACATGTGTCCTATTCATATTTATTATGTATATGTAAAAACTAGTGCTGCCAAATGAAAAAAAAATGAAAAGTTGCTGTTTACTCGTCCTCATGCCATCCTATAGATGACTTTTTTTCTTCAGTTGAACAGTAAAGAAAAATGTTAAGCTAAAACTGTGCTCTTTGGTGATTGATAAATCAGTACCAGTGGCTCCTGATGATATGTTGAGGACACATGAAGTGAATTATTTAATTAAGGCAGATAATATAGTTTAACTAGTGCTGTTAAAAAACATAAGGATCTAGTAGTTTTTCATAAGCAGTGGCTTTATCTAAAGTCATCATGGTTCATTTATAGCTACTGGATTTATTCCTTTGGTCTCATGACATTGGTTTGCCCTCTTCAGGTGACGATTGGCGTGGCATATAAGGACATGAATCGCTCCGCGTCTGACGACAGCGCTCGACTGGGTCACAACACACAGTCCTGGAGCCTCTACTGGTCCGGCAAGGCCTTCTCCATGTGGCATGATGGGAAAGAAACCGCGCTGGTTGCTCCCAAAGCCAAACGCATCGGGGTCTATCTGGACCAGCAGACCGGCTTGCTGGCATTTTACAGAGTCTCACATAACCAGGCCCAAGAAATATGCAGCGTTCACACGCATTTCGACCGGCCTCTCTTCCCCAGCTTCCGCTTCTGGTCTGGAGTCGGCTCCTCCATCACTATCTGTGAGCTCAGCTAGAGAGAAGAGAACCGCTGAGAGAGAGGATGTATGTTTATCTGCTTACAATAAAATACCAGTACTAATGCATCAAAAGTGTTTGTGGTGTGTATGTTTATCTGTGGCTTACACGCTGGCTGATGCTAAAGCACAGTTATCTTGGGTACAGCTGTACGGTTCAACATTAAGTCAACAAAGTTTGTCCTGGCAGCAAGAGCCATGAGGTCTATAAATACTTGGAGAAAGCTATCCATCAGCAAACTGCCGGAGTTCACAAGTGTCCCAGAAAACCAGGGATTTTAGAATGTTTTCCAAGCCTTGAAAAGTCA
The DNA here is from genome assembly GCA_032357445.1 of Enteromius radiatus. Lineage (NCBI taxonomy): Eukaryota > Metazoa > Chordata > Actinopteri > Cypriniformes > Cyprinidae > Enteromius > Enteromius radiatus. The sequence continues at coordinate 4,579,683 of JAUCMS010000025.1, forward strand.
TGGAAAATGAGAAAATAAATAAAGCTTAATTCTGAGACAGACATTGATGAAGCATCATTCTGTTCATAAATTGTTCATGATTATACATAAATGTTTTGAATTTTTGTACTTATTAGAGCTTCTTAAGAGCAAGCAGATCCATTACTTGCCACAAACCCCCTTCTTTCTTTGGAATTATATTATAATGAGAGTGAAAACCTTTCTCTGGAGCTCCTCATAAAGCTCTATTGTTTCTAAAAGAGAAGGAAAGGATATTTCTGCCTTCAGCACTGGAGTTGATTTTCTTTATGAAATAGATGCTTGCCATGGCGGCACATATATACTAAAATTGGGTAGAGATTAGCATGGCCCCTGTGAAATGATGACACGCAATGGATAGGATGCGTGGCCTAATGGATATAGGGAGTTGTAACCCACCTTCAATACCACGACTGAGGTGAGACCCTTGAGCAAGTCACCGTTCCCCCAACTGCTCCCCGGGCCCCACAGCAATGGCTGCCCACTGCTCCAGGTGTGTGTGTGTGTGTGTGGACGATCACTTCTCACTGCTGTGTGTGTGCACTTGGATGGGTGAAATGCAGAGCACAAATTCCACACAAAGTCACTTCACTTCAGAGGCAATTGAAAGGACATGGTTTCACTGCAAACTCTAGGGTACAGACTCCTGATGAAGAGCAAGGAGGTTCTGTCTGATTCTGGCTTCCAGGCTAGAAGCTGAAGTGCATTGTGACACATTTAACGTGTGCTTTCACTTCTCAGAACACAAGCTGCTGATGACTGAGTTCTGAGCACCGGATGTGATGCTGAAAAAGAAGAAGAAGGGGGAAAATGGCAATTTCCAAACACCTGGCCAGCAGAACGACCACGACGAAATAGTTAAATAAATAAAGGTATAGATTAATTAAACCGCCAATCTGTTTTTAGCTCTATTTTAACTATTGGCTGGCATCGCGGTCACGTGATATATGTTACTTTTCTCAGCGTTCTCTAGTCATTTTGGACCTGATTGATTGGACTTAATAATTTATCAGGGATTTATGGAACAGATGTTATTTTGAATTTCAGGTAGATTACACGTTTTTCTATTTATTTATCTTTTTTATTTTTTTTTGCGACTTTGGCTGACACCGGATATGACCAGTGTTGCCAAGTCCGCTTATTATAAGCGACTTTGGGCTTGGTTTTTTGTAAAGTCGCTTACAAATATTGATAGT
>JAUCMS010000025.1:4586528-4597201 GCA_032357445.1 Enteromius radiatus
AGCTACATACCTTCTATGTACATATCAGACAACTATTTAAAATATTCTCTCAATGCATTCTAGGGCACCTTTAAGAAAAGGCTGCAATTTTCATGCGCATCTTGTCAGTGAAGCACTGTTCTGTGATCAGCAGCGAATCTCCATCTGAAGGATGGTTTAGCTGCTTTCATTGCCTGACATAACCTTTATCGCTGCTTAGAATGCTGTGTGATATGTTGCATGCCTTATTCTGTATAAAAAGCCACATCATCTCACAGAAAGATTTATATTATTTTCATTCACTATTACAACCTTTAACGAGACATTCAAATTCCTAGGCAAATACTGAAGATGTATACAGTCAGTAATAAAATAAGAGCGTTGTTGTTGTTGTTGTTATTTGCATTATTATCGTTAACTGTAGCGTTCAGGTTCCTGGCTAATAGCTCTGTCTGTCTGTAGCATGATGCTGAAGCTCAGGCTGACTGGGGAATCAATGGAGCTGGTTTCCACCACAGTCACAAGTACGGCTTTGGCTTGCTGAACGCCTGGAGGCTCGTGAACGCTGCCAAGGTAGAGATCTATCACAGCAGCGCTGCTTTCAGACAAACACAGGCTTCATGAAGCGGCTGAGAGTCTGTGCCTATATCTCTCGCAGGTCTGGGAGTCCGTCCCCTTTCTGGTGTCCTACCAGAGCCCTATTTTAAAGGCCAGTGAGGACATCCCAGCCTTTCCCAAAACCCTCACGCAAACCTGGAATGGTAAGAGATTCATGTGATGTATTATACCTAAATTAAACACTTCAAAGACCAATTCTCACTATTAACCAGTTGCTTATTTGCATGCATATTACTAGCATGTTTATTAGTACTTTATTAATGAACGACACCTAAACTTAACTACCTACTATTCATTACAGTGAGTTTATTGGTGGAAAACACTTGGTTAATAGTGAGAATTGGTTCCCAAACTAAGACTATTTACTGTTTTCTGATCTAATGTGTATTTCCAAGCACTATTATGACAGCTGTGCGCTCTGTTAGTGGAGCTGTGACACACGCAGCAGCCGCCTGCCCTTTTTTGGAAATGTTTGTCTGCATTTATGTGTTGAAGTATACAGTGAAAGTGAAATGTCACTTCCCTTCTCCGTCGAGCTCACATCTTTCACGCGGTTGTCCTTTGTCTCTGTCTTCAATCAGTCGGCTCTGTGACGGTTGTTCTCTCAGTTTGTCTCGTGACCCGAATCGTCTGACAGAGTTTAGGTCGTGGAAAATATGTCCACTAATAACTATTAAGAAGTGAGGTTTTCAACCGAGCATCATAAAGACAAACAAGACTCCTGGAACAACAACAGAGCTGCAGTCGTTATTGATGTTTTACACTCATTGCCTGTTTATGTGCAAACCAAAGCCTTTCTTATAGGATTCACCAGCACTATTTATATATTGTGGCAAATTTGGATCAAATTTACATTCACAGATGAAATTATTATTATTATCATACATTTAGAAAATGATACATGTTTCTTTGTTGTTTTTGTATGGAAGCCTGTTTCCGCCACTGAATAAGAAATTAAAGTTATTGTGACTTTTTATCTCACAATATATATATATATATATATTTTTTTACTTTATAACTCAGAATTACATAATTCTCAGAATTATGATATATAAAAGCGCATTTGCGAGTTATAAATTCCAATATTGAGTGAAAAAAAAACGCCCATGTTCTCAGAATTGCAAGTTTATATCACACAATTCTGACATTTTTCTCGCAATGGCTACTTTGTATCTTGCAATTCATCTATCGGTAAGCCCCGCCCCCCTTAGTTACTGTTGCGCCTTCGTCTTATAATGACAGCTGCGGTGAAAACCTCGTCTAGCGATGCTTTTGAACAATTTTGGACGCAGACAGCCACCAAATGTGATTTGTTATTTATAAAATCTAAAAAATAAATAAGCTGGGTATGTCGAAGTGAGGGTTTACAGATCACCGCGCAAGCAGAGAAGTCTCATACGATCACGGATGACAACATTTGGCTGTTTTGTTCAGATTCAGGAAATTCAAATAAACGGGCTTCCATATTTTTGTCCTTACAATCTAAGTGTATATGGAAAAATTCCATATTTCAAAAGTATGTTTTCCAGAACATACAGAAGAAATCTACATAAAACAGCTAGAGTTTAACTACTTAAAGTTGTACTGTGCTAAAAAACAAAACGAGAACAAAAACAGTGAAAGTGAGAAGGCCTTGTATCTCCATATTTCATTTCTGATAGGTGTGAAAAAAGCTGTCGGACTGAGGCTCAGTTATACTGTCGTCAATCTATACAAACGATACAATAATATTCAGCTGATGCAATATCTTTCTGAATATTAAGTAGTTTTGAATGTTGTGATTTTTGAGAAGAAGCACATGATCTGTGTGCTCTTTATAAAAGCCGCACGTCTTCATTTCAAAATAGCATCTAAACCAATCCAGTTCTTTTGTATATTGGGGAAAAATAGTTTTTATTAGTGTAACAAAAATGAAATGTCCCCTCAGGAAGTGTTCAGTAAGTGTGTTTATATGCTATCCCTTGCTTTCAGAAGCGTTTCTATCAGCCTGAAACACAAGCTCTGATCGTCTTTCGTGACCTGATATCTTAGAGAAGCAGCTTTGTGAATGGGAAGAATGTAGGACAGGGCTCGGGGTAATTTGATTGGATCGTTGTCGTTTGTTATTTGCTGTCGTGTGATGTCATTGTCAGTCTGTATCTGACACATCGTGAAGCTTCAGCATGTTTTTGTTGTTTATGCCGCCCTGTAATTGTTTACCGTGATGAACCACCGATAGCTCCGAAGATCACTTCCCTATAAGGTCAGAGAGCTGGAGCTTGTGTTAGCAAACCTCTCAGAGGAAATGCCGTGGAGTTAGTGTAGCCTGATCTCTTTCAGCAGCGCTGTGTTGTTGTACAGCAGGAACATCTCATGGTCACACTGCTGCTGCTGCTCTACATAGAAATAAAAGGGATTATAAAATGGTTAGCAGGAAGGGGCCATTGACTCTTATTATTATTTTAAACAACTACCTTAACAAGCAGGGAATTAGGAGTTTGAGGCAATAGTGAATGGTTTGTTTATAGCAAAAACTGGACCTTAAGATAAAGTCTGAGCATTTCTTCTTCCTGTTTTGGAAATGTGCTCTATCCTAAACTTGCGATCTAGTGTTTTATAGAGCCTGACTGGGTTTAGAGAGACCAATACCGATATTACGGAGTAAAAACGTCTGATATTGATATATTTCGTTAATTTTTATGGTTTCATAATTTTGTAATAATAAGTCGAATTCAGAAAAACCATTAAAAAAAAAAGCCATTTAAACAAAAACCACGATGTTCAAAATCCAAATGTTTTTTATCACCCACTGCTTCGCTGTTGTGTGTTTTATGGAAAATAGTGTTTTGAAGTACAATATTCACAGACACATTATAATTTATGACCTTTTTTTCTTTATACGTCAAAATATGAAAATGTATTGTTAATGTAGCAAACGAGTTTGATGAGACTCTTTACTTCACAGCAGGGCTGGGTTTTGACACAAACTTCACAAATCAATTCAATATCCTTTATAATGCTGTAAAAATATATAAGAGAAGGTTACACTTCATGAAGTTTTTAAAATAATAAAGTTACAATTTCATAATATTTCTACTTCAATTTATATATATATATAAACAATGGTGGCTCTCATAAAAAACAAAAATCAAAACTTGATTTATTCAAACAAATTAAACATGGAAGAACAGTAACATTTGCAATGAATGTGTTATGTTGCATTTATTTAGCAAAACAAGTTAATTTTTCTCTCTGACTCATGAGTTTAGGCTCACAAAACCGAGGTAGCCTGAATATGACCTTACGTGCGTATTGTTTACGAGATGTTATATTGATATCTTTGAGCGATTACAGGAGACAGGGTATGATTGTGAAGTCTATTTTAGCTTACCTTCGAATGTTGAGTCATGTTTATTTTGTGCTGAAACAGGTATTAATGTTAAAGAGATGATCTGTCACTCCACGTGAAACATTTATGGTTTAAATACTGCAATGGACAGATTGTGAAATCTGAGACTTTTTGTTTTTTTTCCCATAATAAGTACCATAGCACAATGCCTATTACAATCAATTGGATAGGAAGTGCCCTTCAATGTTCTATGAACTGATAACAGGCCAGACTAATCTTGGATTTAAGAATCGCTATCGTTCTGTAAAAGTGAGAGTTGATTTAATATTGAGATATCAATATTTTTACCCAGCCCTGCTTGATAGCATTGAGTGTGAAATCACCCTTCAGCAGACTCACAAGAAGAAGCACAGATGAGTTGAGCTCTGCTCTGGTTTGGTGGGAGTTTCATGTTTGACTAAAACCTGATTAGTTTAATGCTAGACTTTGCATGTAGGCTACTCCGATGTAAATGTGGACATGATATTTGGATCTCTTTGTAATTAATTCATAGCAGTGGTCTTTGCCGTTGCATGCTTATACTGAGTTTGCTTCAAAGCTAAAAGAATATTAACGGTCCTCTTTGGTTGTCCCAGTCTCTGTGTCTGATCTGAGGCCGTCGGGCATGCAGACGCTGGAGCACGTGTCTGTCACGGTGACTATGGCTCATCCGCGGCGAGGGAACGTGGAAATCCGGCTCGTCTGTCCCAGTGGGATGAGCTCTCTGATCGGGGCCCGGAGGTCGCTGGACGTGTGAGTGTCCCCCACGCTTCTGATTCACTCCACACACACATGCCTTCTGAACCCGTGGGACCGCTTTTAACACCGCTTGTGTTGCAGAGATACGACTGGACTCACAGACTGGACGTTCTCCACCGTGCGGTGCTGGGGAGAGAGAGCCGAGGGACAGTACACACTACAGATCACAGACTACAGTAAGATACCGATCTCAAATCCACTTTAGCATTGGGGCTTGATCGAAAAACTACATTTGAATTTTGTACTAAAATGTATTTGAATTTAAAGGGCATAGATGCTGGTATGACAATAAAAACACAGTTTCTGTTTTTCAGAAGAGTCGTCCCTGTCGTCAGGGGTCCTGAAGCACTGGAAACTCACTCTGTACGGCTCGTCTCTGTCTCACCAGCAGGTCAAAGAGAGACGGAGGTGAGGCGTAGAGGACATGATCCTCAATCCACCCCATACCTAAACTCAGCTACCTTATAAGAAGCCCAGCAGGCGTTTCTTGAGGCTGCAGTTGTAGTTAATAGTGTGTTTGTGTTGCTCCTGCTGAAGGGTTTAATGTGTGTTTGTTTGGGTTGTCAGGGTTGTTGAAGAGGCCATGGGCGGACAGTATCTGAACAGCAGTTTTGCTCTTCCCTGTCCTCCTGGTATCGACGTTCCTCCTGAAATCGTGAGCCCGTTCACCACGAGCAGCCTGAAGGTGCGTCTTCCTGAAAACACAAGTACTGTATGACACAAAGCGTGTCATAGTGCCCTTACACTAGCAGTTATGTGATCAGCAAAAACACAGTATCTTTTAAAAATATTTAGTTACTGTTTAAAATAACCCCTTTCTGAATAAAACATAAAAGGTTACTGCAACTTTTTATTCTCACAATTCAGATTTTTGTTCTAAAGTCGCATATCAGTCTTTTTTTTCACTCAAAACTGGACTTTATAACTTCAATGTCAAGTTTATATCCAACAGATCTGAAGAAAAAAAGTCAGAATTGTTGGATAAAGTTGATTTTTTTTTTTTTATTCAGTGGCAGAAACATTCCATAGTTTGAAAATATATTAAAATGTATTTTATTTCTGTGATGTTCAGCATCATTCCTCCGGTCTTCAGTGTCACATGATCTTCGGAAATCAGAATAGTATACTGATTTACTGCTCAACACACATTTCTGATTATTAGTGTGCTGAATAGAATTTTTGTCGGTGTTTTTATAAACAGTGTTCAGAATTTATCTGAAATTTGAAGAAAAATGTCTATAATTTCTTCTCCAAAAAAATTGAGATTGACTCAATTATCGATAAATGCTGATCTTTGGATCTTGATATTCATTAAAGAATCCTGACAAAAATATGCTAAAGTGTTTTAACCCTTTAAGTGTCACTTAAAGTGTTCACAGATGTGAAATATGATTTTAATGTGCCGTTTTCCATGGTAATGCAATATGGTTTTCAAAGGAGGAATGTTAAAGCTTTCAACTGATAAATAAATAATTTCTGATGATTTCTAAAGAGGGAAAAGGCAAAGAAGAAAGACTCGAGGCGCACTCTTGTCATAAAATAATTTATAATTAGTAAAAAAAATATGCTTAGACATTTGATATAGAGTTTGATTAGATTAGGATTTGTATTTGGATATTTGTATTATAGTGAATGGGTTAAATATTGATGATAGTAGTAATAAATGCTTCTTGAAGAGTGTATTAGCAGATGTTGTATAGTGAGTAAGTGATGGTGTTGTGTTCTGCAGTCTCTGCTGCTGCTGGGCTGCTTCGCTCTCTTCTGGTCACTCTACTATACTCTGGAGGTGACCCTGACCCACTGGGACTGGCGCGGGTGCAGCATGAGCGGCACGGGACACCACCGAGGCTTTCAGGCCGGACCCACAGGCCTAGAGGACAGTCAGGTGGTGGAGATCCAGCCCGAGATGGACAGCGAGTCTAAAGTCCCGCTCATAGCTGCCGAGGAGAACACGTAGCACTCAGGGAAAACCAGCTCCGTCTTCGTCTGCTTCTTTCCTTTGAAACTTCAGGTTGCGCTTCGGTTTTGTTTGAGCCAGTGCTGTACTTTGAGTTGCCTTGCTTCGTTTTCTTTGAGGATGTGTTCGTGAGAACGTGAGTGCCTGATCCAGAGTGCAGTATTTGAAACCTTATCTGATTGGATGATTGAGAGAATGTGTGATGTGATTGGGTGAGTGAATGAGTGATATCTTACAGAGTTTAATATAATGACTTTTTTCTTGATGGCGATGCATTGAATGTGTCGCTGTCGGGTCTTTTCTGAGTATAAATACCTCAGACACTTGAATCTTGAAAGACAGAAAGAGATTGTTTAAACTGGAGGTCTGCTAAGCTGCAGACGTTTTACTGATTCTATCCGGTTTATTTTTTACTGAAGTGTGGTGTTCTTGTGGTTTGAATAAAAACAGGAAGGGAAACTGTTCTACGATCACTGAAGTATTATTAGATGAGCTCTTGAAAACAACACTCAGTGTTGATGGCATGCAAATTCATTTCTGTGATGAAGTGAGCGAAGCCGACACGAAGCGAAAAATAAGCTTCGGCCTAAAAACACAAGACTAGAGATGCTCAGATTGCAATTTTCTTGGCCAATATATATATATATATATATTTACACAAATGATTTATTATTCCTCCAATCTGGAATAAGTTACAGATATTCTCTATAAATGTATTTGCAAAGAAACAAGGGAAGTATGAATGGATTTCTGAATCACTGCCTCACTTGATTTGTTCAAAATCGTGGATTGATTCAGCACAGCAGTTCAGCTTTCATCAGCAAAACTGTGTCTGCAAATTAAGTGACTTCAATGTAACTCTCTGTTTATTGAACTACTACAGTGCCACACTACAATCACGCTAATATTTGGGTTAAACATATCGGTCGTGCATTGCTGTGTATATTTTTACTACTGCATCTCTCTGACACTCACTCAAGCATCATCTGGCATGACATAAACACATTATCATTCGCTGTTAATGTGACGGTAAAGCTGAACGCATGCATTACGGTGTTTAGTAAATGGGGATGATTTTGGTGACTTGCAGGCGTGTTGATGAAACACAATTCTCCTTCGGTTTTAACAAAGAAGATTTTAATTAGAGCAAAGATGTTCCATAAGCAGGGCCTGACTCTGGGGTTGTTTTAGGACCGAGTGGAGCTCTGCTGGGATGCGGTGGAGAGGGATGGGCTCATGGGTTCATGATCTGTCGAGGTCTGCCGTAGCCTGTCATGCCGGCCTGGGACGCCCCTTTATTGGATCCCATCTGCAGACCTATGACGTTCTTCCCTTCTTTCATCTGGTCGTCAGAGAAGTCTCTCCGGTTCTCCTGAGCTTTCCTGCAGGCAGACAGAGAGCAGATATCGTCAACGGTACTGAAATATTGATGTCCTGTGTCCGAGTGAGGGCTGGGACTCACTTGAAGAACCAGTTGGGATCTCCCCGGAAGCAACCGTCGTCTTTTGTTACGGCGATGCTGCCCAGAGCCATGAGTGTCCTCTGCACCGCGGCCAAGTCCTTTCCTGACAGCACGAGGAAAGCATTTATACGCACAAGCTGTGAAGATGCACTGACATCTGAACTCTTTTGACCTTCTAGCTAGGAGTCAGTCTACAGTGATTCCTGCATCTACGTCCATAGCAACAGAAGATGCCAATAACTGTTCCAGAGTGGTAAATATTCAGAAAGATACTTTATTATGGGTACAATACTCTGAACGGATAGCATTAGCATTAGCATCAGAAATCAGGATCTAATCAGCACAGCTGCATTCATCAAGCCCTGTTTTGTCTTTTCCTGTTCAGAGAGCATTTTTCACATACTGTACAACCTGTTTGTATAAGGGTTTTAGTCCAATTCTGACTTAAATATACACAATAATGTGCTAATAGTTGGTGTTACTGATTCTGATAACCCTATATTACAAAACGGTAAGTCAATTCTGGCTTAGCTATAGATCCCTCAAAAATCTGTCTGCGTCAGTGTCTCAGTAATGGAAGTGAATGGGTGCCGTCAGAATGAGAGTCTGATAAAAAGGTCAGAATAATCCACAGTCCATCAGTTAACATCTGGAGAAGACCAAAGATCAAACTAATCCAGTGTTACAACATTGCACAGATCAAGCAGCTTTTATAAAACTAAACTAATATGTGACTTGAGTTTGATGTAAGAGACAACAGGAGGAAGAGTTATTATGGATTACGAACTTGTATTTGAGTTAAAAACATCTTAACGCTGTATTAGTTTGATCTTGTGTCTTCTCCAGATGTTAACTGATGGACTGTGGATTATTCTGATGTTTTTATCAGACTCTCATTCTGACGGCACCCATTCACTTCCATTACTGAGATGCATTTCTCCAGACCTGATGAAGAAACACACTCCGCTACATCTTGGAACACAAAAGAAGAGACGAGCAGTTTAGAGAAAGGATGGATGAGAGATATTTATGGTGGCCGAGAGAGCTGCAGCTTAAAAAAACACATACAAATATAAAAAGCGCCCGTAAATTAAAAAAAAACAAAAACATCTTTATGAGTTTGAGAGCACATGTGCAGCAAATACTCACAACACAACCAAACACAGAAACATGCTGTGAATACTCCGTAAACAATCACAAACATGCTGCAAATAAGAAAATGAACCATGATTCAAATACCATGGGTAAACTAGGTTAGTGTGGCTAATTTACCATGGTTTAACTATAGTAACTTTTTATATATATATATATATATATAATAATTATAATATATTGACTATTTATTATTTTAATAGTAAAACATGGTTATTTCTGAAGTTAGAACTATCTAGCTTAGATTTCACAGTTCCAGTAATTGTGTAGTGTTTTGTCAGCTTATTTAGGCTAATATATATATATATATATAAGCTAAAGATTTAAATGAACGGTATGTTAAATAAAAATCTCATCTTTCAGAAAACATAACCTTGTTGCGGTTCTCTTAAACATTTCTGATGTAGTCGGGTCATATTTGTTTGTACTGTAGGTGATTTGCAGCATGTTTCTGGTTTTGGTTGTGTTGTGTGCTGTCAAACAGATGAAAACATGCAGGTGATTCTTTTTTCTATTGTATTTTTTTTTTTTTTTCACTGTAGATATTACTGGGATGAAGGTTAATGCAAAATGAATTAATAACTAAACCCTACTAGACCTAACTACTTTGTACTAAGAAATCTTGTACTAAGAAAAAAAGAAGAAGCTTTTTTTAATAACAAAGGTAATATTTAAAAAAATATTAAAGCATTTCAGATATAATTATGTAAATTATTACTTCGAATGTAAACGCACTTGAATGGTGAATTTTGACGTATGATCTGAACGTTTCTCATGATGAATATATATTTACCCTCCCACAGATCTACGGTCTGAAACATGTCGGTTTTGACAACGCCGTATTTCTCGGCAGCGTTGAGGAACTGTGAGATCTGCTCCATCTGTTTGAAGGCCATGCTGGAGCTCTGGATCTTCTTCACAGGCTTGTCCTTACACAGAGTATTGATGAGCTCACACAAGACCTGAGAAAACCAGATTACTTCATTATGACCCAGTCACTCAGATCTTAATCTGTGTCACTCAACAGCACTGTTATGAAGTCTCTACTTCAATCCCTATTCATTTTTGGACTCATCTTACAGCGTTCATTGGTTCGTCATGAAATGTGGTCAGATCGTCTGTTGGTCTGTTTAAAGGGGTCATACATGCACTTTTTCAAGCTGTTTGGACTGAAATGTGTGTTGGGAGTGTGTACACACAACCACCCTACAATGATAAAGATCCACCAGTAGTTTTTTTTTTTAAATTTAATAAAAATAAGTTGCCCCTTCTGAAATCAAGCCATTCTCATATGCATGTGGGTGTGGCGTCACACCGACAGAGGCCACTCCCACAATAGTTGATTGACAGGAGCGTGTCACACAGACTGAACTGGTGTC
>JAUCMS010000025.1:4597215-4608204 GCA_032357445.1 Enteromius radiatus
AGAACAGAGTGATTTCAAAAGAGCTGTTTTTGACAGGGTAAAATGAGCGTTTTTAAAACTATCTTTGAGAAATTTTATATAATAAACTATATTACAAACTTTCCATTAAGACCCTAAAGACTCATATTAGCTAGTGGAAAATTGGCTTTGTATGACCCCTTTAAAAATACTCTGCATGGCTATATTCTACATCCCTAATCTTACCCAATACCTACATTTAAAAACTGCTTTACCAGCTATTAGTAAGCAGTGGATGAGGAGTTTACCGAGATGAGTTGTAGTTAATGGTTTGTTAATAGCAAAAAGTGGACCTTTAAAGTAAAATATGACTGAAATGTTAATGTTAGAAATGTATTATGATGATCAAGTTATTTATCATCCCCTATTCTCCCCTGAGCTACATCTCAGCCATTTTAGAGAGTATCACAGCACAAGCTTTAACGTGTTTGATGTAATCAGCCTTGTTTACACCCGGGGGAAACCGGCCACATAAACGTAATCTACGGTTGTTTACATCTAGAGGAAATCTTGAGATACTTTCTAAAATGGCAGAAGACAAAATCTTGTTTTCTTTGCACAAAAAATAAAGTATTCTCGTAGCATCGCAAAAGTGAGGTTGATCCACTGACGTCACATGGACTGTTTTACCATGTTTTTACTATGTTTCTGGGATCATTTCAGTAGTGTTGCAGTCTATGGAGGGACAGATAGCTCTCTGATATCATCAGAAATATCTTCATTTGTGTTCTGAAGATGAACAAGGGTCTTATGGGTTTGGAACAACATGAGGGTGAGTCATTAATGACTGAATTTTCATTTTGGGGTGAACTAACCCTTTAAGGTCTGTTTCTTGGTAGGCTTTTCTGAAAAGTAGTTGCTAGCATGATTCCTGCGAGAACTTACACATCCGTCTTTGAGCCAGACCTGGAAGCCCAGTTTTCCAGCCTCTGGATTTCCGACTCCAGAGCCGCACTGAGTCACGATCCACTCCACCAAACGCAGCTCCAGCTCCGGGTCGTACTTCTGCTCGATCTTATCCTGCACTTGGCGGCTCATCCCATAAGATGGACCCTTGTTAGCCATGGTTGAAGCTCCCTGCGTAAAGAGAAGTCAATAGTATCAGATTAAGTTCCATGTCAGGTTTATTAGCTTTGTGTTGTGTTGTTCCAGTGTAGTCTGAAACGTTCCTCCGTCACATGTTATCAGATATTTTGGACATGAATAACGCTTGTGTGGTCTTGTAAAGAACAGTTGGGGGAAGATTTTCATTATTTTACCTTTCCTGAACTCCTCTTCTCCTGAAACAAACTTTTTTAAATTAAGCTAAACACCATGAATGAAGTGAAAAAAAAAGCCAATGATGCAACTGGAAGCAGCCACAAAGCCATAAACTCAAAGTACAAATCATGCTTAAATGTTGCGCAACATTCCAGCATTTCCAATGGCAAACAGTTCAGCTCAGTTACGAAACGATATAATAAATGGATAACTTGAGCTAAACTGTTGTACACGAAGCGGCCGCAGAGACAGATGCTGAGAGATTCACATGTTCATATAGTCCAGATCAGATCAGATGAACATGCTCCTCCAGAAACACGTTTCAGCGCCATCGAAGCCAAGCTCAAATCCCACACACACACACACACACCCAGCACCTTCACCTGTGCTGCCATTCTGCGCTCCTCTGAAGTCTCGACCTTAAGGAACGGTGCATTATGAGCATCACATCGGCACTTTTTTGTTAAACCTATTCATTTAGTTTTCAATTATTATTCATTTCAGAACAAATAATAAAAATGCATTTGCTAAAATGTTATATTACATTAAAATAAATGTCAAATGTGAATGCTTTCTGGTTTTCCTGAAGTTTATACATTAGATAACACATGACCAAACCAGAGGTGAAGTTAGCCCTCAAAAACATTACAAATTAAAGTGCTTGTATTTTCTTCTGCTGTGACATTTAAATCAATAGTTCACCCAAAAATGAAGCATTTTCACACTGACTTCAGTAGTATACTGAGGAAGTCAATGGAGACCAGCGACTGTCTGAGTAGTGATATTCTTCAAAATATCTTCTTTTGTGTTCAACAGGTTGGGAATAACCTAAATATCCCTGTAAGTTTCCATATAGCTTTACATTTTAATATTGCATTGTAATGTACTCCTCATAAGAGCACAGATATATCTGCAGTAATAGACAACAATATGGGTCAAAATGATCCATTTTTCTTTTATGCCAGAAATCATTAGGATATTAAGTAAAGATCATGTTCCATGAAGATATTTATTAAATCCTGCCGTAAATATATCAAAACTTGATTTTTGATTAGTAATATGCATCGCTAAGACAACATTAAATGCGATTTTCTCAATATTTGTTTACGTATTCAGTCCAGATATTCATTAATTTCTGCCAGATATCCTAACAAACCGCACATCAGTGGAAATCTTATGTATTCAGCTTTGAGGTGATCAATTTCAAGTTCTTCTTCATGAAGCTGATTGGTCAATTAATGCCTCCACGTTATCTAGATATAAACCAGGCCAATTAATGTCTTAATAAACATAAAAGATAAATAATGTTTCCGTTTAATTACTATTACTTTATGTATTTGCTTTAGTTACATCAATGATAACGTAATCCCAGGGAACGGGATTAGGTCTGCATTCAGTGTTTATCAATAAATATATACATGTTTGACACGTGAAAATGTTTAAGATTGCAACAAAGGGGAAGCTTGCGAATTGTGATTTATTACAAAAACATTGAAATGAACTTGCGATCAAAAAGTCCCGAAAGATACTAAATTTAAGATATTTTTAGGTGTGGTCTGTTTTTTAAAGATAGTATGTTATTGTAGAGCATATAGAGTTTCTTCATTTATGACATTTAAAAGCCACAATAATCAGCAAAATACCTGACTGAAAGGAGCTGGAAAACATACTTACTCTAGCGAAGATGAAGAGGATTTTGTCGCTGGTACAGGAGCAGTCACCCTGGAGCTTTATGTTCAGCCCCTAGCGCTGTTTCAAGACGAGATGTCTTTTCCATTAGAGAAATAAAAAAGCAGGCATTCGGTGAGAGGGGGCAGAGAAAAGGAAATTGGCACCTTAAAAGGACAGGCTGTTTTTCTCAAGCCCACCCTCCTCTCTGCGCTTCAGCTTTCTGGTTCGGCCCTTTGTTAAAGCAAAGCCTTATTTGGGAAGAGGTTTGGATGAGGACAGGAACCGGGCCAAGAGTCAGAGAGCAGAATTCTCCAAATACCACATCCCTGCCTCAGCAGAGAGAACGAGGAAGGCTGCTGGGAGCTCGAGCTGCACTCTTGGAGTTTAGACAGGGACATAAATGGAATAGTTTGACAGATGAAGCGTGTAGATTACATATGAACACACATGATGTATAATAAGGTACTTCAGTGCAGAAGCATTGGCAGAGGGGAAATACTGAGGAGTGCTGAAGCAAGATGATTTACCGAAACCGCTAACAAGGCCTTCTATGTACAAAATACTCCCCAGTGTGTGTTCAATACTGCCTTATCTAATGCTGGAGGCATGCTAGGCTACTATATTTTAGTCACACTTTATTTTAAGGTTCAATTCCCAATATTAAGCAACTGTTTATTTATTGCAATTTTCACCGCAATAAACTTCCAATTTTCTGCGTATATGGAGCTAATAAGGCTGTTGTTAAGTTTAGTTATGGGGTTTATAGATCTAGTATATGGTCATTAAATGTGTTTTATGGGTACTAATATGCTAGTAACATACATGCTAGTTAGTGGTGGTCCTTAAGATAAAGTGCTGCCTGTGTTTTTAACTGAAGGATTCACTTCATCAACTATTACTTTTATTATAAACAGTATCTTGTTATATCTCAGACTTGTGTGCTTGTTTATAAGGTTTGAATATGCTGGGAAAAAAATTATATTAGGATCACCGTAACACTCATGAGATTATCCAAATGACCTTTACACACACACACACATATATATATCGATTATTAATAATAATATATTATTATTATTGTAACCACAGTTAATACACTACAAAATTTATTGTCACACTATGCATTTTATATTAAGTTATACTTAGACAGGATATTATGAGCAATGCAATAGCCTTTAATAACTCTTTATATTGCATTATACATAAAGGCTTTCAGTAAAGCGTTACCACATTTGTTTATCATTTTATAAATAAATATGGTTTTATATTTTTATTCAGTAGAGCATATCAACACACTACAAGAAAAAAGCACCACAGAAAATTATTAAAGTCAGCTTTATTCATAAAGCCATATACTGTCTTGTACATGTTCATTTAGTCACTTTGATGACAATTTTATATGAAGACTAACCAGATTCATGTCTGGACATCTTGTTTTTCTATTGACTGATGAAGACAGCTGTGTATGCGTGTGCAGGTGTTTTATTTCTCATTGGTCCGAGCTGGGATAGAGCAGGTATCCGCTGAAGGTGTTCTGGCCCTGGGTGTCTCCACACAGCTGTCTGCCGGACATCAGCTCCACGTACACCTGAGAGCCCTGTCTGAGCTGCAGAAGAACCGTCTGAGAGCTGCTGTCCTCCGAGTCCTCGCGGTTATCTTCCCAGGACGAGGCGATCAGCTGACCGTTCATCATCATCTGCACCTTCTGGTAGAGCCGCTGACCTGCGCTGCCCACGTTGGAGTACGCCGTGAAGGAGAAGGAGTAGAGGCCAGCGCGAGGAGCCGTGAAGGTGCCTGCGAACAATCAGATGAGTTCAGCTTGGCCTGTTCTGTTCAATCTTACTACGAGAAGCTGATCTGGAATGCATTGCATAAGTTTGGTAACACTTTATTCTGATAGTCCACTTTAGATATTTGAATAAGAGTAAGTAACTTTGCATGCCATGTTAACAGGCAGTCATTAAAGTATTAGTAGACTGTCTGATTAATATCCCCTAACACTTTATTTTGACGAGTCCACAACACACTACATACTGACTATCAGAAACGTATTCTACTAAACCTAAACCTACCCTAACTAGTTTCACGAGTAATCACGAATCCTGACAAACACGCACATGATCTGGAGATTATCACGTGAAAGCAAACTATATCCAATCAGAAAGCCAGCTCACATAATAACAAACGCAGTCAGCAGCACTCAAGGATTTCAGACAGCACACATATTTTGAAAATGCAAATACTTTCATAAATACAATAGTTTACTTCAAAAGAGCTTAACGTATGATTTAGACATAGCTGATTCTGCTCGTGTTTCATAAGCTGTCTTCCTCTTATTTCCTGAAGTTCTGGTTTGTAAAGCAGCATTGGTGCAGTGCATTGTGGGACGCTCACCCAGCGCAGGATTGTAGCCATTGCCCTGATTGAGGGAGACAGACTGGTAAGAGATGGACACGTTGCTGGTAAACGGCCCAAAACATGCACTCATTGGAAGCATCGCAGCAGTGAAGGCTATTTTGCCTCCAGCTTCAGGAAAGGACAGAAAACAAGGAAATTAAGATTTAATTTTCTTTCCAAAATGATAAATGGTAAAATAAGTATTAAACACCACATCACCAGTAAATCAACACAGTCTCACTCCAACTCGTCACATTTTGACGCTTGGTCAGGACCATTTTGCATCGTTTTTCGATGCTCAAGGTACCCCTTTTCAGGCACATTTGGACGTCAGGGGTCCTCTGTTGTTTTCAGTTGTTTGGTTAATGTAATGGTTTGCATGCATATATAAATGTATTATATAATTTTTAGGTTTATTGGAGCACCAAACCCCACTCCTACCTCAAACCTATCCACCTCTGAACAATATAAACACACACACACAGGCAAATGCAGTTACTGTACAGGTATTTATTGCACAGACTAATCATAAACAAGCAGTAGAAATACATTACAAACAAGTCATGTCACATTCCAAGTTTTCTGAAGTCTTTATGTGAAGAAGAGAGTAAAACACAAGGTTTTAATCACTAAAAATGATCTCGCTCCGTTCACGCACTGTCATCTCATTCAGAAAACATACTCGCGTCCCGTAGCATGACGCAATCGATCACGAGACACGCAAGAGCCAATGACAGCCAACGATGACGTAAGGACGTAAGGAAGCGCATTTTTTGAAATCGCTCACAGACAGGAAGACAGAGACCGCGAACGCGTCTATTCCTCTCACAAATCAAGCGGTTTGAATCAAAAGACTTGGAATATTAATGTCTTTCAGATAAATTATGATGGTGGTTGTATCTGCCTGCTATATCTTGTGTTTTATTCACAGATGGTAGGTTTAGGAGCAGGGTTTGGGTTAAGTGCTCATAAATGTGTAAATAATATCATTTTAAATATAACCGTTTTGACGGTTTACATTGAAAAATCACACCCCTACATATATGCAATAATGCTAATGTTCAATATATCTTTTAATTATGACCAAAAATAAAAACGTATATATATATATATTGCGGCAGCATATTGACGCTAAGGGTTTCCTATTTAAAAAAACGGAGGACCCCTCACGTCGAAATGTGCCTGAAAAGGGGTACCTTGAGCTTCAAAAAACAACGCGAAATGGTCCTGACCAAGCGTCAAAATGTGACGAGTTGGAGTGAGACTGTGTTGAGTAAATATGTTTCGCTAACATGAAATTTTTAACCCAGGTACTCCATACATACAAAAGAAAGCAACACAAACAAGTTCAGAAATGAAGTTGTGTGTAATAAAACTGAATGACGCAGGGAAAACTTACTGAACTACTGAAATGTATTTAATACTTTGCACGAAAGCCTTGGTAAAGACACCTCCTGTAGGAGAAACTAGATGCTCAGGTGTGATTTTGGCCCCTTCTTCCAAGTCTTCTTCAGTCTAAACAAAACGTGAATGTTCTTTGGCCTCTTCTATGAACTCTGACCTTTAGTTCTTATTTTCTATTGAACTGAAGTCAGGTGATTGGCTGGCCGTCCTAACATCTCTGAAACCGGTCAAGAGTTTCCTCGGCTGTGTTTGGGATCATGGTCTGAAATGTCCAGCCTTGTGTCATCTTCATCATCCTGGTACTGAAGGTGTTGGGACTGAACCAGCTAATATTAATTTCCACTGATGAGGGGGAGGATTTCTTTCTAATTACTGATTACTGACTTGGCTTTCCATGCCTCTTTTAGTTTTCATTGTTAATTTTTTTCCCTGTTTCATTTCATTTTATTACACATAACTTACTTTCTGATCTTATTTGTTTTGTTTGTATGTATGGATGGCTTGGGTTGTTACTAACATCTGGTGAAAATGTCAAATCAACAGCACCTATATATTTACTGAGAAAAATGGCAAAGTTCAATACTTCTACCCGCCTCATTAGTTAATACCTGTGAGCTCATCTATTTGGCTGTTCAGATTAGATAGTCCTTCCCATAAGCCAACCATGCGTATGAAGGTGGTCTCCTCCAGATCAGACAGAGCCTGAGCAACACAACAGCAGCCGATCTGTCTCTTATAGGCACAATCACAGTCCCATCCGCCGCAGGGCAGAGACCCCGTGTAACTCACTGAGGACAGGATAAAACGTCAGAAAAAAAGTACTCTACCAGTCAAACGTTTTTTAAACATTGAAGTCTCTTCTGCTCACCAAGCAGACCTCGAATTTCAGCATAATAAATAAATGAGTAATGGTGCTAAAAATTCAGCTTTGGATCACTGGAGATAAAATACATTTTAAAGTATATTCAAATAGAAAACAGTTATTTTAAATAGTAAAAAATATAAAAAAAATTGATGCTGGCTTGGTGAGCAGAAGAGATTCCTTTAAGAACATTGCACATGTAAAAAGACAGGTTTTGATATGAGCGATTGAGGAAGTTGTTCACCTGCAGATTGGCGCAGGATGTCGAAGGCGGTGGTAGCCTCGGCTCGTGAGAAGAGATTGAGAGCCATCACCACACACAGAGCAGCTGCTGTAAGAGTCTTCATCCTCAGAGTCCAGCGGCTGCGAAAATACAGCTCTTTTATACCTTCAACGATTGACAGCTTTTACACTTTAAAACAATCTCTGAACTTCTAGTGTAGGTCTGTAATACAGCGTTCCCAGACAAGGCACGCTAACAGCACACCCTTTGATTCTCCTTCTTAGAGAGAAGTTACTATTAGATATCACCAACCTCCACATCCACTGGAGGGAGCTTGATGGTTGACTTGGATCACACATGTCTTCACGATCAATTGCATATAGCCTAAATTTCATTGAATTACTGTCAGAGTTAGTCATTGTTCAGGAATTAATCGTGAACTGAATCCTACCTGTCACTAAATTTCCAGTTATTAAATGAGGTACTACAATCTGCCTATGTGTACATGTATATACACTACCGTTCAAAGATTTGGGGTCAGGAAAATATTTAATGTTTTTTAAAGAATGTTTTTCTAATAAATTACATTTTAAAATATATTCACACAGAAAACAGTTATTTTAAATTGAAATAATATTTCACAATATTACAGTTTTTTCTGGATTTTTAATCTAATAAATGCAGCCAGAAGAAACATCAAATGTGGGATATATATATATATAAAACCAGTAAACATAGTTTTTGTTCCTGGTGGGCCGTTAAAAAATGCTGAACTCTAGACTTCCCCAAAACCTGCTAAAACAAACTTGTCTTCATAAAAGTTTTTTTTTCTGTTTTTTTTTTTTTTTTTTTGTCAGTTTGAAGAATCAACGGAAATCTGTTTAATTTCACATTGCAACAACAACTGAAATTTGCAGAATTCGCCATAAAAACGGCAGTGTCAGGTAAGAATAACTATCATTTTAACATTTTTAACTATTAAAAAACAAACAAAAACCCTAGCAATGTGTGCCCTGCTAGACGAACTGAGATTTATCACAGCAAAGAATAGTGTTGCTTTGATTGCTTCTGTTCTTCTCCTCATTTGTAAGTCGCTTTGGATAAAAGGGTCTGCTAAATGATTAAATGTAAAACTAAATGTCATCACAAGCTAAGTACATCTAAACAAATCAGTTTTAGTTATTACTATAAAACAGTTACTAGGCAGAAACAAGTGCGTAACTGCCTGGATGCTGGATTTATAGCTGTTTTCAATGCATAACTGAATATTCCACTTATATTATATTATTACACTGATATTCAACTGTCATCAGAGTATTAGTACTGTTAGCTTAGGGTTAGTAGAATAAGTCGACATTTATTTAAAAAGTTACATAAAATATCTATCAAACTAAAACATAAGCATACAGTCACTAATACTCTAGTAGTTACAAAGTATGTCTTAAGTGGACTTTCAAAATAAATGTATTCAGATCTGTTTATGTAATATACTGCAAAGCTGTGCATTAACAAATGTAGATATAATTAAGTATTTAGTCCACTTTAATATGTTTTAAAATACTCACTGTGCTGAAGATGACAGATCAGGTGCAGAAGAATTGAGTCAGGTAAAGACAAGAATGGAGTTGTAAGTGGAGCTTTCTGTGCAGCTTTATGCAGTGGGTGGAGCTGATCACTGAGGCTCGACCTCTGAAGCATCTGATAAGAAACAATATGAGACCCCACAATGCCTTTCATCTGTCCCACTTATGAATGAATGCATGAAAAGGTTATTTTGTTACTGATATCCACAATAATATTTATAACCAGGACACTTTCAGCTCCTCATGGACTGCGGATAATGATATCATTCCCACTGCTGTGTGATTTTTCACATCATTTGTGTATTATTATTCAAATCTGCGGCCTCAATCTAGCGGTGGGAGAAGGATTTGGTTTCCTGATTCTCAGAAAAGGGTGTAAACTAGAGAAAGAGGTCAATCTATGATCATTGATTGTATTTTAATGTTGTCCCAAAGCTCGATAACAACTCTTCCATGAATGTTGTGTAAGACTGAAGGGTTATATATTATGAATATATATATTATGATGAAAGAGAAAAGAAGGCCATCGAAGCTGTGTAAGATGAAACTCGTGTTTGTGAATCTGTCACAAAGAAATAATACTATCCTGAAGAGATAAAAAGCCAAAGCGGATCCTTCAAAGTGAATTTTAGATGAGTTTTTAAGTTTTTCTACCACAACATTTCCACTTCAAATTATTCATTGATACAACTTCATTAAAATTAGACAGTTATCTAACTATAAATGTCCAGATTTGTGTAATGCATAACCACAAACTGACAATCCTAATGTAATGTATTATTAAAATTGCATAAAATTATTCAAATGTAGAAAGCACTATAATAGAGAGAGCACAAAAATACACACTCAAAAAACTATAATAAAGCCAAACAGCTGATTTACATTTATTATACATTTATAATAAATAATGTTGACGTGCCATGTATATTTCACAAGGAGGGATGCGTAACGAGATAAGGAAGGGAAGGAAACAGGCTTATTTAAGGAGGATGTTTATGAATTTGATTGGACGGGAGAAAGTGGATTGATTGTGGAAGGCGGTGCCAGCTGAGGCTAATCATTCATGCACGCTCCTCCCGAAATTTGTTAAATTTCAACAATAATTTCTATGTAAGCATGGTGTTAAACTAACTTTACCTACTGTAACGTGAGGGTGCCGGTTAACAAGGAAGGTTGAGGAGACGTGGGGTGAGTGAAGATTAACATTTAATGAAAACAAAACAACGGATACTTGGAGAAAAAACTTAAAACAGGATGCATGAAACAGTTACATTCAGACAACGACCGACACGGGAGAACCATAGACTGTAAAAAAAAAATGGACGTAGTGTCCGTGATGTCACTCGTAGGTTTCTGAAGATCGTTTTTGAAGCCTAAAGTGGGCGGAGCTGACTGCCGCCATCTTGGCAACGAGTCACCGCGCATCACTCCCGGATGATGAGGCGGGACGTGGGCGGAACTGAGGTGCCTGGTTGCTGAAACTACCTCGTCGACGTATTAACAATAACTCGTTCCGTAGTAACAAAAGCAGAAACACGGCAGAGATGCCAAGTTCAGCGGCTGAGGTAACG
>JAUCMS010000025.1:4609376-4624781 GCA_032357445.1 Enteromius radiatus
GGGATATTTATCAGTGGATGTGGTTGGTGTGGGCTCCTGTATGTGTGGAGCTGTGAACTAACTGCTGATGGTTTTAGTTTTGTCTGTGAATTTAGCATCACCATTGGTTGAAGAGGTGGTGGAGGGGAAAAGTATGTAAAGTAAGTATGGTGGCCCATACTCAGAATTCGTGCTCTGCATTGCGGCGTGCCTTGCTCAAGCATCTCACCTCAGTCATGGTATTTAGGAGCACCACCTTCAATTCCTGCCGGACCTGGGACTCAAACCCGCAACCTTTCGATTACAAGCCTGACTCCCTAACCATTAGGCCACGGCTGCCCCTATCAAAGGCATGGTTACTTGTGTAACCTGTTACTTCCACCTCAAATGTCCACTCTTTAATCACCAAAAAGATAATTCCATAACGAATATTAAACAAACACAATGAAATATGTAGTTTTTACACAAGAAGTGCACCTTCACTATATAGACAACTGAACTGAGACACCTGACCACCAGCAGAGACTTCATTATAATGACAATCTAAATACATAGACGTTAATATGGAGCTGCAAACACACTTTGCAGCTATAACAGCTTTCACTCTTCTGCAAGCATTTAAGCATTTGTGAGATCAAGCTCTGATGTTGGACAAGAAGACCTGGCTGCTCACAATCTCTATTCCAGTTCAGCCCAAAGGTGTAGGATCTGAGGTCAGATCTGTGGCTGCCAGTCAACGTTCTTCCACACCAGATTCATTCAACCATGTATGCGGGACCTTTGTGCATTGAGTCATACTGGAATAGAAAAGGACCTTCCCCAAACTGTTCCCAAAATGTGAAAGCATGGGATTTTCCAAAATATATTGGTAGATGTTTTCCCTTCAGTGCAAGTAAAGGGCAGAGGCCAACCACTGAAAAAAGGCCCATACCATTATCCCTCCTCCTCCTGGCATCTGCCAAACCCAGACTCACCCATTAGATGTTCAGCTACAGATTCCCATTTTGTAAAGCTCCACTACACAGTCTTTGTGCTGACATCACTTGGTGACTTGCTCTGTGACTTTATGCCCACTTCCATTTCCACTTCACCGCTGGGTTGCTGATATGCAATATCCAGCAGGGACAAAATTTCACAAACTGTTTACCATTAAAAAGGTTGCATGGCTAGGTGCTTGATCTTATACATCTGTGGTAATGGATCTGACTGAAATACCTGAATTCTCTAATTAAGAGGTGTACTCCAATACGTTTGCACTATATAGTGCATTTTAAACAAACAAATAAATAAATAAATACATAAAAAGCATCTTTAAATAGATGCAATGTGTAATAATGGCTACGTTTCACTCAGCATTTGTAAATAATAATGTGTTATTATTATTACTATAGCATTTGCTTGTATTTATTTTATTTAGGCCTACAAATAGTTTATAAAACAGATTTACACTAAAATATATGTTTCGCTAGTTCGCGCTTTCTCATTAATGCGTGGGAAAAAGGTGAGATAAATGTAAAAGCAAATTTGGCGAGCGAAATGAAACGATCAAAACAGAGATGGGATGGGGTGATGTTATAATTATAACAGCTGTTTGGTCTAAATACTCTTCATTTGACATCCATTTGATAATAGTATGTACTAAATAAATGTGCAATTATGATCCTATTTTATGCATTACTGTGCCACATGGCTATCATATAACCGTTATTATCAACAAAAAAATAGAATTTTTTCTAACACTTCTCTTTTGGTTTTGTTCTTTACATTAAATTTAGTTGAATGCCTCTTTGGCAATAATTTGAAACGCTTGGATAAACTCAAAACGCAATCAGTATATTATATATTTGTAAGAATATATTCAAATGGAAGAAAATGTGTACTTCTGGAACATTAAATCAATGTGATGCAAAATGTCAGTGTCTGCTGAATCAATGACTGTTGTTTTTGGGGTAAGAGAGCATGATTTCATATGAATGTGTCAGAAGAAAAGAACCACAATTTTTATTCCAGAAAAAAAAACAGTATTTCATGATTATGTCCTTTGGATTAAAAACATTTTTAATTTATTACTCCAACCTCTTATTTTGAATTCAAACACTTAGTGTAGCTTGAAAGAAGTCGTTTTAAAATGTGCAGATTTTTTGTGGAGAGACAAATACATTATAGGAAATCGCAACATACCATTTTTGCACTACTGAGATCGAAAAAAAGTACCATACAACAACATCAAGTTTAAGTAACTGTTGCATACTTAGTATTGTATTTCATACTTTTTTGTGTAATGTAAATTATACACTGTGTTAGTAAGTCATTTGAAACAGTATTAGTTCTCTTTATATTAATCAGTTGCATAGAGCAGGAAGCCAGTGAAAGTATTGTAATGGTTGCCGTTGTCACACAGAAAGCAGCCGGCAGGAAGAGCAACATCCACCGTGTCTCCTGCATTCAGCTGCACTACTATCAGAGCACTAGTGCTGTCCTCCTCGTCCTGATTGTTGGTCTCATTTGGTGATGCAATAATGCGCCCGTTCAGTCGGAGTCGAGCACAAGCAGCCAAAGCGACTGTAGCAGCGCCGGAGTCACTATAAACCGTTAGTGCCAGGCTGTAGACGCCAGAACGTGGAGCTACAAAAGCACCAGTGTCGGTGCTGTAGCCGTCTCCCAGGTTAACAAACACACTGCTATACTTCACCACAGAGTCGTCACGATAGGGGCCGACACAGAGGCTTGTGTCAGTGAGAGCCACAGAGAAGGCACTGCGACTGGCTGCGCAACAAGAAAGAGACTCGTTAAATTACAAATTAAATGTTTGCCACTTTCTGAAGGATATAGTAGAGCTAAGAAGATAGTAGAACAAAGTTAAAGGGTTACTCCACCCCTAAATGAAAACTTCGTCACTAACCCCCATGTCGTTCCAAACTAACCCGATCTTACGGCAATTCGTACATATTTTATGAGGTGGCTAATTCATACAAATTCGTTTGACCTCACTCATACAAACCTAAATTAGATTTTTGCTAAATTGTACGTATTTTACAAGTTGCCAATTCATATGAATTTGTACGAATGACCTACACCTAACCCCGCCCCAAAATCTACCCGGGGTTTTAACAAATAATGCAAAATTGTATGAGTGAGGTCGTATGAATTAGCACAAACTTTCCACCTCGTACGAAAATGTACAAATTGGTTGTGAGACTATATTGTCCAAACCCAATCCGATCTCATGGCAATTCGTACATATTTTATGTGGTGGCTAATTCGTATTAATTACCTACACCTAACCCCGCCCCTAAACCTTCCTGTCATTGGTGTTTAAACAAATCGTGCAAAATCATACGAGTGAGGTCATATGAATTGGCACAAATTTTTCACCCTGTAGAAAACGTATGATTTTGTCATGAGGCTGTGTTGTCCAAACCCAACCCGATCTCATGGTAATTTGTACATATTTTACGAGGTGGCTGTTTGGTACAAATTTGTACAACCTCACTCTTTTGTTAAATTGTACGTAAATACGAGTTGCCAATTCGTATATATTTGTACGAATGACCTACACCTAACTCCGCCCCTAAACCTACCCGTCACTGGGGTTTGGATAAATTGTACAAAATTGTACGAGTGAGGTCATACGAATTAGGCACAAATTTTCCACCTCGTACGAAAATGTACGAATTGGTTGTGAGACTGTGTTGTCCAAACCCAACCCGATCTCACGATGGCAATTCGTACATATTTTACGTGGATTTGTATGAATGACCTACAATGACCTAACTAAACCTACCCGTCACTGGGGTTTAAACAAATCGTGCAAAATCGTATGAATTTCTTTCACCCCCCAAAGAAAACGTACGAATTGGTCATGAGACTGTGCTGTCCAAACCCAATTTGTACATATTTTGCAAGGTGGCTAATTGGGCCAAATTCGTACGACCACATTTTTTCTAAATTGTACGTAAATATGAGTTGCCAATTCGTATGTATTTGTTTGAATGACCTACACCTAACTCCGCCCCTAAACTTACCCGTCACTGGGGTTTGGACGAATTGTACGAAACGTACGAGTGCGGTCATATGAATTGCCACACATATTCCACCTCGTACGAATACGTATGAATTGACAAACCCGTAAAACACAATGGAAAGATACGCTGTTTGTACAAATTTTTCCATTTCGTCTAATACAGAATTGCGGATGATCTAAAATGCACATTTACATTACAAAAAGCTTACAAAGCTTTCACAGGTTTAGAACGACATGGGAGTAAGTGATTCATTTTGGGGGTGGAGTAACCCTTTAACGTTTTAAATTGTATTAATTGTTTAAATTTTTTAGATTGAACCGACATTACAGCCATTTTTTCATTGTCACGAAACTCAATTTGTGCCCTGTGTTAAATAGATATATACTAATCACAATTCAGTATGCAAACAGATGAAAGCAATTGTAATTCAGCATGTAAAATCGAGATTCATTAAGAATGCTGTTATTATGGATCTATTATGGATCATTTAAAAAAAAAGTATTTTAAGATATTAGACGAAGTGCAAGAAACAAGATATCTATGGTTGTATAAATTGCTGTCTCACCACGAATATTGTTTAACACTGAGTGAGCTGTCTCCAGGTTCTTCTGTAGCTCATTTAATGTCAGGTTGAAAAACATCTCGAGCTTCCACATCTGCTTCTGCATCAGGCAGCACCCGCAGGACGCATCGTCAGTCAGACATGCTTCAGAGGCAAAGAGACAAGCAGCAGCATTATTCATCGCCCTGAGGCCTGAATTATTGCGTTTTATGACCTTTATTATTATTATTGTTATTTTCTCTTAAAATCACCATTGTCACTGTTGTCAATTTGGCTGTCGTTTCCACTCCAAGAGAAAATCCTGTCCTGTCCAAGCGCACATCC
Organism: Enteromius radiatus; assembly: GCA_032357445.1. NCBI lineage: Eukaryota > Metazoa > Chordata > Actinopteri > Cypriniformes > Cyprinidae > Enteromius > Enteromius radiatus. The sequence continues at coordinate 4,614,267 of JAUCMS010000025.1, forward strand.
CAAGAGGCTTAAGATTACAAGTGCTAAAACAAGTAAAAGAAAGTTACGTACGTCCAGGCAATCCTGTACATAAAACACATGGTTGTATACTATGAACACATAGTCTCACCTCTCATTTCTGCTGATGTCTTTCAACTGTAGTCTGAAGATGTGTTAACGTCACCTCAAGCAATCCTGGCTATAAAGGCTAGGTAGATCCCACCTCTTGCCTTTCAAAAGAAATGGCATGGGCAGGGTCTTTTGTGCGCAGTTTTATCATGAAGCGCTGAATATAGGGCAAGTATTGTTTTTCAGCTAAAGCGCTTCATATTGTTCCCACGCTTGTTTTCTCTAGGGTACCAGGGACGCTTATCTTTCTTCAGCTTGGAGCTGAGCGCTGAACTGTAACAACAAAATACAAAATAGCCCACCTAAATGATCACTTCCAGTCTGAGGATGACATATTGGATTTACTGTAGACTGTGATCAATAATGTTTGGCCAGGTACCTAAATATCAGACATAACGGACAGAAAATTCACGTTTGACACCTGCTCAATAAAGCAGCAATGTATCATACAGATTGTTTTTAAGCTTAATTTAAGACCTAAACTTCTACTGGTGTCCTTGGCTAACATTTTTGCTGTTTTTTGTTGCTGCGTGGTTCTGAGCGGAGCTTTTTCTGATTAATCGTTTGGCTCATGCTGACTCAAGTTAAACCCTATTGCCATTTTCCCTGATGACGTTTCTGAGAACAAGACAAAAAAAAAAATCTTCCTAGAAAAGGTTCCTAGAAAATTGAATGGCATCCCATGCACACCCAGTGAAGTGTCCCCTTCATATTCTACAGTAAGTGAAGTGATGTGTGGATATGTATGGTGAACCATGCTTGGAATTTGTGCTTGGCATTGAACCCATCCACACACACACACACACACGCAGAGTCATTCCCTGCAATGGATTGTAGCTAAATATCCACCGCTCTTTTTCCGTGTTCTAATGTATCCCACAACAATTTAAGAAACCTCAATGAACGATTCAGTGCATGAACAGGCATCACTAGTTCTTCATTTAAACAGATATTGTCAAGGAATATGTCTGAATATGGTGATCTCTGCCTTTAGACGAGGATTGACTGTCTGACATCAATCTGCATGCGTGAAATCAGCCAATAGAGCGACCAGGAAACTTGAAAGGGTGCGTAGTGTAAACAGCATGAGCTTCTAATAGGTTGAAGCAAGCGCTCACAGGACGTATGGCAGGGCAACACAGTTCTGTTCAGAATAAAATAACAATAAGCCATTTCAAAGTGGCTTATTAGATCGCTAGTGTCCAAAACTGTACCACATGACAAGCTAATAACATGATTGCCAGCATCAAAAGTTAGAATTGCTGCTTTTTGCAGTGCAATGTCATTCAGGCGACGTCTTTCATAATTTTCTGGATCTTGACAGTGGTACTTGTTTGATAGTCAATGGGACAGTCACAAGCCTCCTGGTTTTCATCTAACATATCTTAAATTGTGTTCCAAAGACAAACAATGCTTATACGGGTTTGGAACGACGTGGGTAAGTGATTCATTTTGGGGTGGAGTATCTCTTTAAGTCAGGGGTGGGGAACATTGACCCTGGAGGGCCACGCTTCTACAGGGTTTAGCTCCAACCATCAAAAACCATGGAAGAAGATAGGTGTATGACGTTAAAGTACTTTAAGAGCTGTCAAACCCTGTCGTGGTACTCTGATGTCATACACCGATCGGTCACAGCAGTGCGTACACACACACCTATTACCTAACTTCACCCTGAACACCTTGATTAGCTGGTTCAGCCCTCCAGGATCAATGTTTCTTACCCCTGGTTTAAGTGTTTGATATTTGTTAGTGTATCATTTTTTTGTGTTGAAACATTTTCACTACTGCTTATGGCATATACCCAGAAGGCATCCTGATATGGGCCACTTAAGGCAATGACACAGCACTGCTGAGCTTCTTATGGCCCAGACGTTTGAAAGCAGTATTCACAGCATGTGGCAAATAGTGAATATGCCCCATATAGTGGCAACCGAATGTGAAACATGGCCCTTATTTGATGCCACAAGTCATACTAAAACATACCTGGCCACAGTTTTGGGAAAAATATGACACAGTAAGCACTGGCTGATGTGGTTGTGAGCCTAAAGGGCCTTCATATAAAATTAGAAATGTTGCCTAAATAATCTCATATCAACCATTAGGTGGCAGTAGCAGGTTTCACATGAGACCCTGACCACAGCGCCCACAACATCTTCTGCTGTAGGTGTACAAAAACAATTGATAAAGGCTCTCATTGATACGTGTGGAATCAGCACAACCACAGCACCGACCTTTACTACTGTTTACACCACAAACAACAACCGAGTCGGCATGTAGCCTTCTCCATGTCTTTTCCTTTGGTCTTTAGTAAGTCTTATGTCAATATATACTGTACATAATCAGCTGCCTGTTAGAAATCAGCATGAGACTGATATGATATGTGCGATATATATATATTTAGTCGATGATGTTTTATTGGGAATTAGCTCTACTTACTGCAGTTTTATTGAAATATCTTGAATTAATATTGTGATTAATGTCTCCTTCAGTTGGAATATTCTCTTTCAAAGCGTCCTCTGAGGCTGAATGTGTTCAATCTTTTATTTGCAGATGTTGTGTTTCTGCTTGTCTCTTCTGTGTTTTCTTCGCTTCATCGAGTCTGCTCATTAACAGCAGGTTTCATCAGACACAGAGTAGTGTACGTCTCACAGGAAGGAGTTTCCTGTACCCGGGCTGCAGACAGAGAGTGTGTTGAGCAGGGAAACGATGAAAAGAGCTGGTTGAACAGATTTTGAAAAGACGGCATTTCTTACAGTTCTAGACTCATAGCTTAGTAATGGATTCACGCACACACAAAGACGATTCCTATGAATGTCTTGGTCATCAAAGTTAATGATTTAATTTGCATCTGATCATTAGAATCAGAAATCAGCAGAAATCATACATAAATCTGTGTATGACGTCAGGTTGTTGGGGTATCACATTTGATCTGAAAATAATAAATATCTATTGTTCAACTTTTTTATTTTCAGATTTACTTCTCTGAGGAAGATGTCTGGGGAATTTCTTTCATATCAGAAACAATTCAGTAATAAAAACCACCTGCTGCTGCTCTGTGTTCAGTCTTATTCCAGCTTTCAGTGTCACCAGACTATTTTATCCCGAGCAGGTCACTCTCTTTCAAATATTTTTTTCCCTGATAGGACCGATGTGTTAGTTATTAATTCCTTTGTGGCTGGATTTATGCACCATCTCACTCACTGATATCTTAAAAAAAAATCATTTGTGTTTCTTTAACTTTCTGCACTTTAATGGCTGATTTTTATGAAAACAAACTTTTATGAAGACCACAAACGTACATAAAGAATGTTTTTCATGCGCAGGCCGCAGGTTTGGCTTCAGTCCTGAGACAACGCATGCAAAACAGAAAGAGTGGAGTGGAATATTTTAATCTCAGTCACACCGTCCTCATTACCGCACAAAGAAACCAGAGGAATTTGGAAATGTCACACTGTCTTATGAAACTGTTCTTTGCAGGTCACAAATGTTGGTCAAATCATAATATATGCCTCACATTTCCATGCCAGTTTAAAGAGTTTTGGAATAAAGTTCAGTCTGAGATGATTTTTTTGCAGCTGTTTGGAGAGTGCCATGATAAAGTAAATGTGTCTATTGCTTTTAAGCTGTTACCTCATGCTACAGTACTTTTTTATGCGGTCTATTACGGAAAAGAGATTCAGACACTGAAGGTCTCTTGTCTGTTGTTGTTGTTGCTTGGCTTCTCCCAAGGTTTTTTTTCTCCATTGTTTTGAATCCTTGCCGCTGTCGACTCTGGCTTGCTCAATTGGGGACACTTAATTTCCAGTGATTGTAGTTGATTTGATTACAAGGATGCGGTTCAAAATGAGCTGATCTAGAAAACGATGTATCTCCATTGAATAATGAAATGCCTTTAACTGAAAATTGAGTGTTTAATCTTGTCTTTATGCATTACTGACACTCTATTCTCCAGTCTGATACCGTTCAGTGCTTTGACACGATCTGTATTGTTAAAAGAGTTATATAAATAAAGGGGACTTGACTTGTTGCTTGACATCAGACAGCAACATTAACCTGGGCTTGGGCTGGAGACGTTTCAGGATAAGTATCCCAAGGGTATAAGGCAAACACTGAAAATTAACATTTGCATCCATCCAAATAATTATTGAGTACGAGTTTTAATTATTTCTCAGTGCACACCTAGCTTACGTAAATAAAAGGAAATAAAATCACATTTTGAAATATAAACAGATAATTAAATTATATTTATTTATTTATATTCCTATTATTAACAATAAATAATAATAAATTAATTATTATACCCCAAAATGAAAATTAGTCCATGTTTACTCAACTTCGAAGCATCAGGTGTAGCCTAGATGACTTTCTTCTTTCAGAATTATATTAAAAAATTGTCGTGGCTCTTTTAAGCTCTATCACTGCAGTGGGTGGGTGGGTGTTTCCCTTTAACGGTCCAAAACACCTTAAATAAAGTGCATGCAAATGTAATCAATTTGGGCGGGATTCTCCAATAAGCGCGTAAGTCTGTTTTTACGCGATTTCATTTAAGCGCCTTTGTACTGCGACATCAAACGCAATATGACCTTAATACAGCCCTCAAAGGTGCGTAACAGTAAAAAGACTTGAGTCAGGAGGAGAATGCGCGTAAGGAAGCTTTCCATGAGGAACGCCCCGTTTTCAGGGTTGCTCCGCCTAGAATGCGCAACTGGGCTTTTGGCGCGCAAGTGACTGATTTGAGACTATGGGAGAATGCGCGCAGGCTCAAAGGCGCGCAGCTATGCGCTTTTTTTGACTTAAGCACCCCGGAGAATTCCCCCCATGGTGAATAAAGGCCCATGCCTTTTTTTTGTAAGACAAATATCCATATCTCAAATATAATTAACTAATAAAATGACATAAAGTGTATGCTCCATGCGAAATTCATGCATAATCATAGGTTTGTGCTTCTAGTTTGTGACTGGTGTTTAGTTTTGTTCTCTCTCCGCGCTCATCGCTAATCACAAAGACAATGCGTTACATCATCTGCTTCTGCGTGCCACAGTCAGAAAGTGAGAAAAAGTGTTTATTTAATATGGATATTTATCTTAGGGATATGTTGTTACGGACGAGCGCACTTTATTTAACGTCTTCCATACTGTTTAGTCCCATGGAAGGGCTTGGAGGGGTCTGGACAGGTTTTAATATGACTCTGATTGGATTCGTTTTGAAAGAAGAAAGTCACATACACCTAGCATGCTTCAAAAGTGAGTAAAACACAGCCTAATTGTCATTTTTGGGTGCACAAATTTTGACCGGACTTTGTATGGTTTCATTTCTTTTGGGATTATTTTAATTGGTGGAGAAGAAATATAATAACTAAATATCCATTTTCCCCAGCTAAATGATACGAACTAACTTCTTGTTCATTGATCTGTGCATAAAACAGCAATTGACTGTATATTGTGTTTGTTTTCCATCATGGTTCTGAAAAATTATTGCTCCACACCTTATTTTTCCATCTTTCAGTGAGGCACTTTAATTTGTTTAGGAAGAGCAAAAGAACTGCACCTTCAAGACATGGTGGTGTCATGCCATTTCTTAGTTCTCAGAAGCAAATTACTTGCACCTACTGAAGACTTGATCTTAGCTTGGTCTTATCTTCTCACCATTAAGATAAGAATTCAATGAACCCGGAACTTCATCAAACAGTTTACTGCATATCAAACCAAACCTTTCAAAACATCAAGCAGTCAGTGACAAACGCAACAGGCTGAAATATTAATAATCGTAAAATAAAAAATTAAATATAACACTATTGATGTCATGTTAACATGCCTTCATTAGTAACATTACATAGTTAACAGATTGAAAGTAATACAGACCAGTGTTTTTTGAGACCAGGTTTGGTCATAATAGGAATGTTTGTACCATATTGGATTAATACAATCAAAAGTGTGCCCTTTTTAAGATAAAAAAGTGGTGCACTGTAAACAACAGGAAAAAAAAAGTGAAATAAATAAGACAAAGATGATATAAACCAGTCAGCCAAAACTGATGCATTCTACATTCATTTTATAGATTTTGCTTAAGCCATGATACATAGTTTTCAACCATTCTGTGTCCGATATCAAAGTCTGTGGGCCACGTAATGAACATTAGTGCACCGTGAAATCCACCGGGGTAATGTTCATGTGTGACATCGACTCCAGCATTACGCAAACGTGTGACATACATCAAGCCGTCATCCCGCAGTACATCATATTCGCAGGTCAACACATAAGCCTTGGGCAGTAAACGCAAGGCTGTGTCAGGCACCAGCAACGGCGAGGCTCGAGGATCTGCCAGCAAGTGATGAGGACCGATAGAGCGCACCGCGCTTTTTCCCGTGGCCACGGGTGGAGCGCTGTAGTTGTATGTCTGGCGATATGAATCGGGTAAATATGAACTCCAGTTGACAAACTTCAGCAAAGCAGCTGATTCATGGTTATTGTGTCTGTTTGCCATCATGGCTCTCAAAAATGACTTGTCGCTGGTGAAGTACTCGCTCCAGAACCTCACCATCAGTGTGCGGGGCAGTATGGGCATGTGCTGGTTCTGCTGGTAGGAGGGAGTGTTCAGATCCAGGGCTTGCAGGACAGGGTAGATTAGAGCTTGGGCCTTTAGCTGGATATGCTGTTCTGGGTCCTTCTGCAACTGAGTATACAGAAAAAATATCTATTAAACGTATGATGATATAAACGCATTCTTTCTAAAAATAAGAGCAACTTTAGTTAAATTTTTGCACTGCTGAAGAAAATGTATTGCTATTATTGCTACCGGTTACCTGGCTTTATTATATATTTAAAACGATAGTTATTACATTACATTTAACTTCATCCCAAGCAAATTCGAAATGAGCTCAATGGAAACAATCACAATTAACAACAGAACAATGATATGCAAGTGTTGTTAGCTTAAAGCAGTACACGTATCAATAATACAATTAGAATATAACGAGTGCTAGAGTTAGAGGGTCAAATAAAGACGAAAGAGAGGAGTTTCTAGCCGATTCTTGAAGATGGCTAAGGAGTCAGCTGCTGGTTTTGCAGGCAAAGATCAATTCCAGCTATTGGTAGCCAGTGCTAATTTATAAACAGAGGTGTGATTTACATTCTTTTTATACATTGCTGCTGTATTCTGGATTAATTGTAAAGGCTTGATAGAACTGGTTGGAAGACCTGCCAAGAGAGTATTGCAATAGTCCAGCCTGGACAGAACAAGAGCTTGAACAAGGATTTCCAAAAGAAAGGGCCTGATCTTTTCAGGTTAAGCAAAGCATGAGTTATGGTTGATGTTCCTAAAGTAAATGGATGGTGAAATTGTGATGAGTTTGATGGAACCAAAAGCAGTTCTGTCTCGGCAAGGCTGAGTCCAGAAAGAAATGCCTGTTAGCCAAGCTAAGACGCGAGCATCAGGATGGAATGAGAGGTGAAATATAAGAATATGAGAAGCAATGTTTTTGAGTGACAGAACCTAGTGAAGCCATGTAGACAGAGAAGAGAAGCGGTCTGAGAACCGAGCCCTGAGGCACACACCAGTGGACAAGTGTTGCTTCTTGGACACATCGCATCTCCTTGTAGGACCTATCCGAGAGATTAAGACCCAAACCACTGGACTGTGGTTCCTGAGATGCCCTTTGCCAATAGGGTGGGCCGGAGGATCTGGTGGTTAGCCATGTCAGAAGCAGCAAGATAAGTATAGACGATCTGGAATCTGCTCTTGCCAGTCTCAGGGCTTCAACAACAAAAGCAGAAAGCAGACTGGTTGCTGTCCAGGAGGTTGTTCTGTGTGAGAAAGGTAGAAACCTGGTTGGTTGAATACTGCTTGTTCAAGTGTTTTTGCAGTGAAAGGAAGATGCATGACTTCATGACTTCAAGACTGCATGAGAAATGGCTTGAAGGAGATGAGATGGAGTAGGGTCATGCGGACAAGTAGTAGGATGATTAGAAAGGATTAAATGATTACATACATTGTGGTCAGTAGGACCATACTCTTTCTGCAGAACCTGAGCTTAAAATTATGTTCACGGAGAACATCAGACAGCCAAGGGGCAGAAGGGGCTGCACAGGCCGGCCTGGAAGACAAGGACAGTCAGTGTCTAAACAAGTTGTAATCCTGGAGAAGAAAGTATCAGTAGCACTGTTAGCAACAAGAGATGCTAACTGTTTAGAGGAAGGAAGCGTACTGTATATGAAACCATAGCAGTGTTGTGTCAGGAACCACGCTGAGGTTAGGAGCGAGGAGGAAGTGATCCAAGGAGTGCAGAGTAACCAGCACATGAAAGTGGAGCAGTGTCATGTGTAAATGAGGTCCAGCTAATTTACGATTAGCTATAGTTAACACTGTGGACATCCGCAGCCTGAGGCCGAGGTGGATGTTTATGTCTCCAAGCATAACTAGAGGAGAACCATCCTCAGGAGAGGATGTTATCCATCCGAGAAGTTACCTTGTGATCCTGGGGGTTGATATACAAAATGGATTAGTACTGAGAAGGACCTTAAGAAAACCTAACTCTAGAGGCAAATCTGTAAAGAAAAATAAAGATAGAGCAGCTGACTGTTGGCGCCATCTGCATAACCATTCCCTTATTGGTAGATCTCTCCAGTGCACCTGCGATCACCGCAGCAGGAGAAACTGATTCACAATCCCTTATGCTTCCTAACCGAACAGATTGTTATCCCTGAAGTGTAAATGACTTGGTGTTATACTGTGACGATTGAGTGTGAAGATGGAGCAAAAAATGTGATGAAGACACATTATGTTCAGTAAACTAAAGGTATAAAGCACAACATTAATAGATCAAATGCACTGATAATTTTGGAGTCCTATTGTAAAAATTCGGTCTCTTGTCATTTATGTACCACGTGTTACCTGCTGAGCCACTGCAGCTGCAAGGTTTCCTCCGGCACTGTCTCCAGACACAGCAATCCGTTCTGGATTGATATGGTAGCCCTTCAGAACATCGACACGAAAGATGAACTTCACCACACGGTACACATCCTCAAACTGGGCAGGAAAATGATACGCTGGGGCAAGACGGTACCTGTACAGAGCAAATGATGTTTAATTCTATTTTTCTGTCAGATTAAAACTGTTTTGAATTGTCCCCAGATACAGCAGTTACCACAAACAGCATGACAGTCTTAATGTGCTTTTATTATTATTATTCGATTAAAAGAAAGGATAAAAAATAGCATCATGTCTGTGATAGGAACTGAACTTGTTCTATGTTTGCTGTTTCTATCCCAAGCCTCTTTATTGCACCACTATCTTTACTTTTACATTCCCGAGCCTAACGTTACTGAACGCAAGATCTCTCACAAACCCAGCAAAGGTGAAAAGTTTACATTGACCAACATTATTACTTGAATGAATGAAGAACAGCTTAAAAACCCAATCAGGTGAACAAGCTCTTTTTTATTTTTTAATTGGACTGGGTCTGTGAGGGAGATCGTCCCCAGTGTCTGGAGAATTTCATTTCGCCCTGGTCCAGTAGCTCTGGAGGTACTAGTATCTGCTGCATCTCCCCTCGAGGCACCAGTGTGCTCAGCCGGGTTTATTGTAGCAGGAGAGGAAGGAGGGAGAGATCAGGAAAACTTGTTTATGTAACCTTGGTTCTGTGACTAGTGAATGAGACACTGCTCTTTTTTCAATTAATTGGATAAAACCCCTTTCTCTTTATTTTTCTTTTTTGACAAAATACAATATTTCACATGCTGCTCGATGCTCTCCTTCAAACAGATGTGCCAACAGAATGCTATAAACATACATGGTGAATACTGTATTATGCACAAAAAGAGTTATAAAGCACAGTTTAAATAGAGAGTTTAAATAGATGAATAGACAAAGGACTGTTTAAATCCCTACACTAACAACAACACTAAAAGATGCATGAACACACACAATCACTCTGAAAACATTAACTTGTCATTTCTTTATTTTATAAATTAAAGGAACATCTTCAATTTATATTCAGTTACGTATATGCTGTTGTCCCATAACAATTACTATCATAAAATGTTTGAATTACACAATGGCTTTTAAAACTAAATTTAACGATACTGTAACAGATACTGTAACTAAAGTAACACAATTGTATTGATATAAGTTACTGTAATCACATGACATCTTTTAAAATGTGACGCAATACTTTACTGCATTAACAGGAAAAGTAATTCGATTACAGTGATAGATTACTGATAACGAGCCATGTTCACTGCCATTCCCACAGATTCCAGATGCTTGGTCAAGATGGTCATATTGTGCCCTAACCCTGAGATAATAGACCAGCTCTGACTGGAATCTCCTGGGGATGTGTTTGCAAAAGACGACTGAAAAAAGGTCCAATTCCAACACAACACAGACTGTTTGGTAACAGTCTAGAGGCGG
>JAUCMS010000025.1:4643695-4663447 GCA_032357445.1 Enteromius radiatus
GACTCACAGTATGTTATGTCCATGTACTCAACTCTTATTATTCAACCATGCCAAGCTACATTCAGTTTTACATTCTAGGGCACCTTTAAATCTAAAATAAAAAAATAAAAAAACTAAATAAAAAGGTCACATTGCTACATTGCTCCACTTCTTTTACCAGCTGTTTTACATCATCACGTGTTATTTCACAAGCCAATCTCTAAAACTACCTTCTGATCTTTTTTTTTCTCTCTGACTAAAGAAATCTTGAGTTTACATTCTTTGGGTTTGTTTGTTCCAGATTCACTAACTGAAAGATTCTGACCTAGTTTAGGCCTTGTTTCCTCTGGTCACTTTTAATAAAGTTTGTTTATGTGCCCAGTCCAGATTTGGTCACCGACTTGGCCAAAGGTTGTAAACACCTTAAGGAGTTTTTACTACTCCATTCTAGTGTATGTGAAAAATACATATAATGAAATATAATAATTCCAGCTACAATGTTCAGTTTAAACATGTCCGTTGGTGATTTGATCAGTCGATGTAGGCCCTTTTCTCACATATTTCACATTGAATCCATTCCCTCACTGTCCCACACTTAACTAAAACCATTTGCTGCAGCATCTGAGTCCTGCACTGGATGAGGAGGACATGTGCTAAACAAACACATTTTTAACAAACTGTGTATTTTTTCCAGCTCTTTTGTGTGTGTTTGTGTGTGCTTTGGTCTCTAAGATTCTTTTATAAGAGAAAATGTGATAAAAGTGGCACATTTAGCTGTCCTCTTCCACTGTCTGCACTGTTGCAATTCTGATATTGAGAGTGGCAGTGGACCGGTCATAGTTACAAAAAACAACAAAACCATAATACCATTATAAAGCATCATTTTCCTATGCTTCACATATGTTAAAGGACAGGTTAACTGATCTACACCTCACCTCAGGAGTTACTGGATTTCATAATGAAAGAGAAAACAATGTGATTACATGTTTAAAAACTAAAAACTAAGTTTTATTTAGACAGGGTCATGTTCATGGTATACTATATTAGAATACTGTCAGAGTGAGGTTTGTTGGTTGGCTTAAAAGTCAACAAATAATAAAATTAAAATAATAATCTAAAGCAAGCATAACAAGCAAATGCTGATTAAATTCCAAATAAGCCTTTTACACAGAGAGAAGCTTTAGAGGTCTAGAGGTTTAGAGTGGACTCTACACCATGATAAATCTGAAGTTCAGTCGTTTATATTGCTCTTACGAAAGGTTCTAGTTTACTCCAGTGACTAGTTTTGCAGAATGAGAGGACAGGTCAGTGGAAAACATTACTCAGATTGTGTAGATGAGCCCCCAGACACAAGCTGAGACACGTTTTATGTTTATGCTGTCTATGATGACATACTGGATGATAAAGTCTTGATGCACAGGTGTAAACCTGGAGCAGACCTGATGCCATAAATTAGAGAAGCATGAAACAGCTTCCTAATGTGCCAGTGTTCTTCTGGTAACACTTTAGAATAATGAGCCGTTGATAACAAGCAACTATGCAGGAAGTTCTTCTAGTTTTTGCAGATGAACAGCAGAGAGCTGTCGTGTTCTTCTGGTTCTGGGCCATTGAAGTCATATTAAACAATCTAAAACACATGTTTCATTGTTCTAAAAAATGTTTTCTTGCCCAACACTAAATCTTTGTATTTGAGAAGAGTCAGTTGGCCAGACATGGCATTATGACGCACTCCTTTGACCAAACCAGGAGGGATTTGAGCTTTGATTGGAATAAAGCATGTTCAAAAAGACGGCATCGACCCCTTTTCCTGATCCAGTCTTTCACAACATCCAGCTGGCTTTCCAATAAATCATCTGGCTAACTGATATTACAATAGTTGCTGTGCTTCTGCATTTGTTATGCTCTGTGTTTGACCTCTTTGATTATGTCTGCTACTACACTGGCATCTCTTTTATATTTTATCAATAGGCATTTAATGCCACGTGCATGGGAATCAAGAAAATGCAGAGTAACGGCAAAGTACTGAAAGAAAGGGGAAAAGCGTGAGGAAATGATGCGGGCCAGACAATATCCTGCTATAAGGTGGACTTCGTGAACCTACAACAATGCTGACATCTGAGCATATTTAAACTGCCTTTTAATTGCATTTGAATTCTATTATGAGAAAGTGGTTGCCCCTAGTTAGTTGTCTGAACGCACTGAATGTAATATACAGATATATATATAATATAGTGTTTTTTTTTTATTTATGTAGTGCTTAATTCAGATTGCTATGAAGGAGCTTCACAGTGGTAAACAGGAAAATACTTCTATTTCAGGTCTAAAGCAGCTCTAAAGACAACTGTGTTATTATTTAATTCAATTCAGAAAGAAAGAAAGAAAAGAGTTGGAAATCTAAAGGATCAGCAAGGGTTTAGCAGAGACAGTTTGCACAATTATATGCACATTTTGTAGTCTCACACACACACACACACACACAGAGCCAGCAGCAAACGTTCTCTGTGGGAAATAATTCAGAATCACTGTCAGACAAGAATGCTGAACATGAAAGAGGTGGTTGTGTAATGATGATACAGACAGAGAATCCAAGAGCAATCCTTTTATCTGATGGTTTTTGATGATACTTTCATAATGCCGTGATACTAGTGTGAGTCTATAGCAGGAGTCTATTAGCCATTCATCCAGTACGTTTCCTTATTCCCATACTCAAGCATCCTCCAGCATGCTGCAACTGGACCTTGGACTTTCTCACTGACCACAGTCTAGAATCAACACCTACAACTCCCCCATCCTTACCTTGAACACTGGTGTACCACAGGGTTCTGTTCTAAGCCCAATCCTCTACTCTCTCTTCATCCTCGACTGCATACCTGTACGTGGCTTTAACTTCATAATCAAGTCTGCAGAATGCACCTCAGTGGTCGTTCTGATGAGAGGTGGTGATGGGGGTGGGGCTTTCCTGGACCCTCAACATCTCCACGGAGACAACAGCAGGAATGCTCAACCAACACAGTCTCATGACCAATTCGTAAGTATTCGTACGAGGTCTCAAATTTGTGCTAATTCGTACGACCTCACTCTTAGATTTGTCTAAAACTCCGTGACGGTTAGGTTTAGGGGCGGGGTTAGGTTTAGGTCATACGAATTGGCAACTCGTAAAATACGTACGATTTAGAAGAAATCGTATGAATTTGTACGAGTGAGGTTATACGAATTTGTACGAATTAGCCACCTCGTAAAATATGTACGAATTGCAGTGAGATCAGGTTGCAACACCTGTCCCCCACATCCTGCTGAACTGCAAGCTCTGCACCACTGAAAGCATCTTAACAAACTGCATCAGAGAGTGGTATACAGTTGCACCTGCACTGGTCTCAGAGCAGAAGACCCTCCAGCGGGTGGTGAAACTGCCCAATACATCACAGCTACCCACAATCAGTGACATCTCTCACCCCTCTCACCCCAGCCATGGACCGTTTACTCTTCTCCCATCTGGGAAATGTTATGGAGTCTTTTCACACCAGAAGACTCAGAATCAGTTTCTTCCCCTCTCAAGGCCACTCAAACTCCACACTGCACATTCTTTTGCACATTTCTACCTCATGCCACTTGCAAACGCTCCAAAAAAAGTCAAGAGAGTTCAGGAGGGAGGAGGAACGGAGGTGGATCAGGGGGAGGGATGGCGGGGCAGGTCCATGTAATGGAAGCGGGATTAGAGACATTGGCATACCTGGAGACCAGGGTGAAGCCAGCAGAACAGGTGGAGCCAAAGTGGTGCAGAAGACACAGGACAGGCAGGACTGCAATGAAGAGCATAGAGAGGTTAGTACCAGCCTTGACGGCCATGGCAAGACAGACTGAGAGTTCAGGAGCGGTCGCCACTGCCAAGAGGGGAGTTGAAGCAGGCACCACTGCCTTGGGAGGAACTAGAGCAGACTCAGTGGACTCTTGGACTGGAACGAGTGAAGTTATAAACTTGTCATAGACTTGAGTGGTTTCTGGAGCAGACTCATAGACTGGTGCGAGCTCAGGAATTAATTCATAAACTAGAGTTAGGTTTATAGGCTGATGAGAACTCTGGAGTGGACTCTGAGAGGGCTCTGGAGAGCCATGAGGTCAAGATGACCTTTTTAATTATGACAGCAGCAGTAAAATCAGGGTCTAGTCAGGTCCAAGTCGGGTCCTCTAGGACCATCGGATTTGAGACCACCAGAATCAGTGGGTAGACTTAATTTTGACAGTCCACTTTAGACATTCTACTAACTTTAAGTAACTTTGTAACTACATGTTAACTGTGTGTCAACTAACTCTCATTCATTTTCAACTCCATGTCTACTAACTCTGTTAGGGTTCCATTCTCTTCCATCACTGACTAAAGTGGACTATCGAAATTAAGTGTTACCAAGTCAGGTTCTCCAGGACCACCGGACTTGAGACCACTGGAATGGACCTTGCTGCTCTCCTCCTTCTCCAACCTTGTTTGCGAGACATTACTAGGTTGTGGTTAACAAAATATTTAATGATCCCCAATAAAGAGCAGGGGTCACCAAGTACGGTCCTGCTGAGTTTAGCTCTGACCCTAATCAAACATACCTGAAGTCTGATCAAGTCTGATGACCCCTGATCAAGAGTCTTAAGTCCCTCCATCTCCCACAGAGGCAAGGAGTCATCAAGGCATTTATTAAATATCCCGTTTAATTAATAGTCAGAAAGTCCAAAAAGTCTGTATTTCATCACCTGTTGCCGCAGTGCTGCCAACATCTGAAGCCGTGCCTTCCTCTCCTTCTTAGAGGCTGGAGGAAGAATATGAATGCACACAGTCCAAAAGTTAGAGAAAAAAAAACAAAACGTATGATCACAAAAAAGATCTATTTGCAGTTTTACCTTCAGAGTCAAAAAAGACACAATTCACGGGAGTCAAAACAACAAGCAAACACAGGAACAGAATGTAATACTGATGAACTAAAGACAAAATAAATGAAAAAGTATTTATAATGTGAGGCTAATAAACAGCTGGCAGTAATGAGCAAAGGGTTTTGGAAAATGCAGTCCAAAACATACAAACAGTGACTCAAAAGACTGTCCTCTGGTGGCTAAGATGGTCACTGCAACAACTGACCGTGACACTGGCAACACCATTGTATTTTGAGCCTAGGTGTGCTGACCTTTTCTGTTTTCATGATCAGTTTTGTAGTTTCCAGTTAGATTGCTCTCAAAATCTTGGTCACTGATGAAAACAGGACATTTGAAACAGAAATCTGCGAATTATCAAGAACTATTAATTAACATGAAAAATTCCTTTTGATCTGGTTTATTTTAAAAAGTAAACATTTATTGATTATGTAAAACACTATGTACTATAATATTTTAAGGTTTTGTTTTGAAATGTATTTGGTTTAAAATTACCAGTATACTTTGTCTGGACAAGCACAGCATTTAATATGTTATTTTTATGATTATTATTTAATTAATTTTTTAAGGTAAATGGTTACAATCAATTTTAAAAAAACAAAACAAATTTAGTTGGCTAACTTTTTTTATTTAAACATTTCTGTAGCATAAATGTACTTAAAATAAACTGTGTGCATCCACTTGTTTAAAAACAGTTATTTTTACGATAAAGATTTATCGTTGCAAATACACTACACGCGTACAACAGATGCTTCTGTTCACAACATCCACACATCATTGCTAGATCACATTTACTAATCAACACAGACATGGTCCACAATGACTGAAAATGAGAATCCTGATGGGAAGAAACCTCTCCTCTTCCTCCGCGTGAAGCTCTTGCTCTACAGAGCGCTCGAGAGTCGGTGAGTAACCGGACCCCACGAGATCTGCCGAGGAGGAGGATTCAGAGCATTCACTCTCTGACCACTCTGACCATCACCAGCCGACACTTGAGCTTCTGCTACACTGTAGAAACAACTGCTCCTCGCAGGAATTCTTTGGATTATTTATTCATCATGTGGACAGTGTTTCATATCAGTCTTTATCTAAATAATCCAGCTGTGTATTAGGTAAGTGTGTTAACATTAATGTCTGTCACTGTGAACTCTAGAAACTCTATAAATGCTAAATAGGTGTTGAATTTGCAATGTTTGTGTTACTAAACTTTTAGGGTGTGCTCATAACGCTTTTGATAATGATCATTTTTTATACCACTATAATTTATTGTTTAATTCAAATACTTTTTGCTCTCTCTCTGAAAAGAGTAATGTTCGGTCTCAGGAAAATAGGCTATGCAAAAGGCATTTGTCATGTAGAACTTTATTAACAGTGAATGGTAATGTAGTTATGATTAACAGATTTTTTTTTCTTTCAGAAAGCTAATGATTAATGGCAACTGGAGCTTGTCAGAAATAGAGACGTAACGGACTGTTTCTCCAGAATGTGTGGGCCGACGGCAGAGTCGTGTGTGTTGTGGAGATTCATGGTGCTGCTGTGTGTTTTGGCCGATGTAACACACAGAAGCAGCGGATGCCCCCAGTCCTGCGCGTGCTACGCTCCGTCAGAAGTGCACTGCACATTCAGATACCTGAGTCTAATACCCAGGGACATCCAGCCAGCTGTTGAAAGAATCAACCTGGGGTAAAACAGACAGACCACTGTGGAGCTTTCTCTAATATAAAACAGCTTGTTTAAGGCAAATTCGTACATTTGTGTTCCAGGTACAACAGTTTATCAACTATAAAAGTGAATGACCTCTCTGGACTGAAAAACCTGGAGCTGTTAATGCTGCACAGTAACACTATCAAGACTGTTGAGGACGGCTCGTTCCATGACCTCACATCTCTGCAGGTAAAATACTAAAAATCCTCTGTTTGGACAGTCTTTATTCAGACAATCTGGCAAGAATAAGCTTGAATGAGTACCAACCTTCTGCTGCATGTAGAAGTCTGGTTGCATAAGATACTAAATAATAATCAGACGTCATGTTGTGTAACTGAGTGTGTTGGTGTGTTTATTTTTCTTTATTATGAAGATGAGATGACGTACTGTTGCTGTCCTGTTTTATCACGTCTCACGGTTACATCAATATCATAAGCAGTCGAACTATAAGTTTCATTTCAAGTATGATCATGCATTTTAGAAAAACTATACAAAAGATGTTAACAGATGTTATACTCTGTTTATTAACTAATGCACATTTGAAAGCTTACAAATGCCATTTAACTGGCTTGTAAACAGATTAAAATGATTCATATATGCACTTCACACACTATTAACGGTGACATATGATTCATTACCTCTGTAAGTTTGTGAACGTGCCTGTAAAAGTCATTTATTATTCTGAATTGTTCATGTTTTTACAGTACCCAAACTAACATTATAATAGATGACACTTCATAATTTGTTTATAAACATACTATTAATCATTAGTTAGATTATTAGGTTGCATAATGTGTGATTACTTATTATTTGCATTGTTTTTAAAGACATAAAAACTACATAAATGATGTGAACCAGAATTTAATACTTTTGGTTATAAAAACAAACACAAATTTGAGGCCTATTTATGTATTATCACGCCTAAGAGCTTCTTTTTTCAAAAAAATCTGATGCAACATATAAATCTAACTTCTGTGAATAATGGCTAGTACCTCCTCAAATGCATGTAAACATATATTATCTAACATTATTAAATTATTAATAATAGGATAAATATGCATCAGTGAACAGACTTCTGAGGTCGGCATGCATGACATTCGAGGCTGAGAAATTTAGAAGAAAGCTTACTGAACATCGAGTCAATTTCATGCATAATAATTATGTAAAGCTTTTAAAAACACACTTGAAACGTCAGTCAAATGTTTAGGATACAACTGACTTGCATAATATTGCTAATAAATATTCACCCAATAATAAGACAATTGTTGTAATTGAGTTTGACCCCACATCAGTAATATTTCAATAATATACAAATTTCAAAGAAAGTCACACCAGAGGAATAGCAAGCCATGGTATTTTGAGTTGATTTGAATATAAATACTAACTAATCACACATTGTCCAACCATTGTTTCCCATAAAAATACTAATGATTTAAAATTTAAAGTGCAGACACAACGAACAATTGACTCTTGATGTTGTGTAGGAGTCAACCATTAATCCATGAAGTTTATGGGTCAGCCATTTGCCCCCTAACCCTGTATTTAGTCTGAAACTGGTTTGAAATGAGAGTCCTTTTAAATATTAGACACAGGCACTTTATTTTCATGTCTTAACATGATATTTGTATCTAATTCCAGGTTCTGAAAATGAGTTATAACAGAGTTGAGAAACTAAACAAGGACACATTTAGAGGCCTGGACAATCTTGTACGTCTTCAGATGGACCATAATCACATTACCTTCATCCACCCAGAGAGTTTTTATGGATTAAAAATGCTCCAGCTGATCAACCTTGAGGGAAACCTGCTCCAGCAGCTCCATCCAGACACTTTTATATCACTGCGGTTCAGCCAGATTTTGAAATGGTCATCTCTCAAGACTATTTACTTGTCAGACAATGCTTTAACCACATTGCCTGCAACTATATTTTCTGGCTGCAACATGATAGAGAATCTCTTCCTGAGTGGAAACCCGTGGTCATGTGATTGTCGGATGGGCTGGCTTGAACAATGGCTAGAGAAACACCCTGGTGAGATTCTGGTCTATATTTAACAAATGTTCCTTAAAAATAGTTTGTTAATATAGTGCACAAGGAACGTTCTAGTGAAATTGCTTTTATTTAACATTAACATATAATGAGAATTAATTTTGTGTTTACAGGTGTATTAAAATGCAAAAGAGACAGGAAGTTGCTCAAAGAACAGTGTCCTATTTGTGAGTTCCCAATTACCTTGAGAGGCAACAGTATTGTGGATTTGCGACGGGACAGCTACACATGCAGCAGACCCTGGATTCATCCTAACTTGAAACAGAGCAATTTTACCTTGGATGATGGTGGCTATACCTCCGTCTATCCTAAAGATTTTCTTGCACCCTTTGGCATGTTGGACATGAACATCACAGATCAGTTCCACAACGACGCCTGGATAGCTTGTGTTGTGCGGCGACCGTCAGGAGTTGAAAACGTAACAGCAAACTTTGGACCGAATGGAAAAGTTGTAACCAGCCTCAGCGCAATCATTTCCACATCGCTGGTCTGCAACATTGATTATGATAATATACGTCAGATTTGGAATATTTTAGCTATGTATAGCGAGTCCCCGATGAGACTTGAGCGAGAAGCGCTACTTTCTCTGCAACCAGATACAGTTTGCACGTACAAGCAAGTAGCAGCAACGGAAGACGATGTTTTTACAGAAATTAAAGCAAAAATGAAAGCCACTCATGAATGGTTAATGCAAAGTACGGTGCTGCTCCAGCTGGACCGCATCGCAACAACATTTCCGAACCTTACTATCAAGTATCTATCCAATGTTCGAGTAGATGTTGACAGCAGCATGGATAGAGGAGACCAGTATGGCTGGGCAATGATTAGAAAGGACAATCAGACCCAGACTGAACACTCAGTTCTTGCTGGTGGAGGAATTGAACTCAACTGCCAGACCTTTGGGGATCCTAAACCCATTATAGAGTGGATTCTACCGGATGGAAGTAAGTTACATGCACCATACAACAGCGAAGATCAAAGGATTGTAGCGGCTTATGATGGAAGGCTTACTTTAAAATCTGTTGAACTCTCAGACACAGGTGTCTATCATTGCATTACAACTAACTACCTGGATGCAGATGTTCTTGCGTTCAGGGTCACTGTGCTTCCCCGCAATATTGAAGAACACAAGATTAATGGGATCCAAACCTCTCATATGTTTGGTCAGAACCTGCGTCTTGATTGTACATCAGCCGGCAGTCCAGAGGCTTCCGTTCAGTGGATACTTCCTGACCACACAATTTTAGACAAGTCCTTTGACAACAGAAAGCTCTACAGAAACGGCACTTTGGTAATACATGGACTGACATCCCGAGACAAAGGATTTTACAGATGCTTAGTTGGAAATTTTCTGGGAGCAGATTTGCTAGCTTCTCACGTAACCGTTCATGGTGATTTGTCAAATAGCACAGAGCCAAAGGAATCCGGTGACCACGTCGTCCAAATTATAAATGATAGCATGAAACTTGGAAGCAGGTATCTCCCTCGCAGGGTTAGTGAGGAGTCGAGAAGCATTACCTCAGACAGACCATACACTTGGCTACAGTCCAGATTTCATAAAGTTCCTGCCGGCAGAAGAGGAAATAGAAGAAACCCTGGAAGAGTCTTTAATAAAAAGTACCAGAAAGAAGATCAAATTAAAAGAGCAAATAAAAAGATAATAGGTTTAGAGGTGTCTAAAACTCCCTCTGATGATGATGCAACCTCAGGGGATGGTATATCTGAAGATGAATTTATTGTTATGGCAACTAGTCAAACACTTGAGCACAGCACCATTAAAATCACAGATATTAAAATCCCAGAGACTTACAAACCTGGCAACAGTGGTTCCATCGAAGTAAAACATGATAGCACTAGTAAAATGTTAAGAGGAAATGAGAAAACAAATTCAATTACAGCAACATCACATACTCAGACACCTGCTACCCCAGTAATGGCCACTTATACTTTGAGCAATTATGGGACTCGAAGAGATGATACAACCCTGAATACAACCAAGTCAGATTACATATTAAGTCACAGTTATGGTAAAACCCACATATATGAGAAAACAACAAACAGACCTTCAGAAGCTGCAGAGCTTCTCTTCTCTGGGGATTCAGAAGATGTTACTACTGCACTTTACAACTCCCAGGGCCAAAATGTCACCTATTTCGATCCCAAGAACCAGGCCACATTCACAGCAGTCACCACAACCAAGGAAGACCAAGAAAAGATCACATTTCAGACCACTCAAAGAATCACATCAGAGCTCCTTCCTGGGTCCACCATCATCTCCAAACACCAAATCCAAATTGTTCCCTCTAAAAAGATAAGACCAGGAAAGAAGGGTAACTTTTATGGCAGACGTAGGATCATTCGGCCCAGTAAAATCACAGACATGCAGTCTTTACTCAATAAATTCATACACCGTTCTACAAACAAGGAAGCAACAAACAAGAAAGACAATTTCACGTTTTCTCACACTGTTGACAAAATCACAGATTGTGGTGATGGGAAAAGAGTTACATCCGGAGTGTCTACAGATGAATGCAAAACATCAGTGGATCAAAGCCTGGTAAACCATACAGCTAGGATTCACATCCCAAGTTCCTCTTTGAGAGTAACAGATAAACCTTTCGTGTCAACGCATTTGTCAGGCACTGAAAAGACTGTCACAGATTCACGAATGTCATCAGCGATTGTGCCCACCAATTCTGAGGATTCAAGTGATTTTAATTCAGTAGAGAATGAACTAACTTTTACAACTACATCCACAATGACAATGTCTTCTAAAATAACACAAGAGAAGATTAAGTGGGATATACAGTTTGGAAACCAGGGGAAAATGGAAGAAGCCCAAGGCAAGCATCAAAACTCATTTACGCTGCCCACTAATGAGGAACAGAGGACCTCAGCATCCACAGAAGAACCTTACAAGGCAACAACAACAGCACCTACTACAGAACTAAAGCGTACACGTATGATTGTCTCTCCTCCAGTAATGAGAGAAAATGACAATACTCCAGAGATTTCATTTGAAGACTTATCAGGTTCTTCCTCCTTTACAGAAAATTTCTCAGACAATGTCATAACCCCATTTTCAACCTCTGAGTTTTTCAGGTCTCCAGCCTCCCGTGAGCTGTCCACAACCACAGAGCCAATGAGTGTTTCTCACGCTCTGGCAGCTCCACCAACAGTAGGAACTAAACTAAAACAAGACACTGTTCAGAAAAAGTTTCCAGGTTCTCAAACTGGATTGCGGGGAAAGCAAAAGCCTGGTTATCACAGACGAGGCTCCATAAGGAGAAGGCCCATAAAAAAAACAACCACCACAAAATCCCCAATTATCACAGTGACTAACACACCTGCCATCACAGGATCCACGGCTATAGTTTCACAAACTAAGCACAGTGGTGCAATATTAAGGCCTTTCCCTACACAAGACTCAGAGAGGTCTCCATCACCTGATAGTACTGGTTCTGGTGTGGAATGGAGGGACTCTAGTATGTCTTCTTCCACCAGTTTCCCAGTGGTCATCACTTTGAGCACTAAACCCACTACAGCCTCCGATACACCTCAGAGTAGAACAGTTACCTCAGACACAATGACTAGCTCGACTTCATATGCATCCACTCAATTTTCATACGGTAGTAGTACTGTAAATATGAACGCATTTGATCGCTCTACAAGGTATGACACCTCATCTTTGAGGGATATTACCTTCAAGCCAAAGATTAATGGTGGAAAAGCTGCCAGTTTTACTGTTCTGTCAAACTCTGATGCTTTCCTCTCTTGCGAGGCCACTGGCAGCCCTGAGCCCATCATCAGCTGGAACCGATTCTCATCTACTACAGGTACAAAAATTCAACTTATGGACTATATTATTGTCAGCTGTTAATTTCATATTTATTTTACATTCTGGTATGCTGATACGTTTTTTTGTCTCCTTTATATCATCAGGTAAAATATTGACCATTAAAGGTAAAATGGGTAAATTTGAGGTTCTAAAGAATGGAACATTGTTCATCCAGAAGGCAAACATTAAAGACCAAGGACAGTACATATGTTTTGCCCAGAACGATTATGGCTCTGACAAGCTTGTGGTTACATTGTCAGTTGTGGCCTATCCCACCCGGATACTGGAGAAAAAGATGAGAGATCTCAAAATTCTTGCTGGAAAAACCGTGCATGTGGAATGCAGGACCGAGGGCAGACCAGTGCCAATCGTGTCATGGATTCTACCTAATCACACCGAAGTTAAAGGTTTGATTACAGAGCACGGCAGAGTAACGGTAACCAGAATGGGGACACTAACCATTCAAGAAGTGTCCGTTTTAGATCGTGGACATTATAAGTGTATTGCAAGTAATCCAGCTGGTACTGACACAGCCACTGTTCGTCTGCAGGTGGTAGCAGCACCGCCTGCCATACTGGAAGAAAAGCGGCAGCTATTGACGGCTGATATTGGTCAGAATCTCTTGTTGGCATGTAGCACTTATGGTGACCCGCGACCCACGACACACTGGGTCTTGCATGATGGCACGATAGTACAACCTCTAACTTACTCACACACCAAAGTTTCTGTTTTTGGAAATGGTACACTTTATCTGAGGGATGTACAAATAACTGAAAGTGGAAAATATGAGTGTATTGCTACAAGCTCTACAGGATCAGAACGGCGTGTTGTTACTCTGTCTGTGAAGAGGACGGAAACTGCCCCTCACATCACCGAGACATCACAACAAAGAACCGATGTGATATATGGTGGACACCTTCATCTCAACTGCTCTGCAGCCGGGGACCCCAAACCTCAGATTATCTGGAGGCTTCCTTCCAAGGCTCTTGTGGACCAGTCACACAGGTACGCTATTCCAAAAGACAGTGTTTTTCTTTGATTGTACAAACTTAAACCTAAAGTGTGCAATGTTTTAATGGCAAAATACTTTCCTCCAACTCTAAATGAACTGGAGATTACCCACGCCTTTTGAGTTTTGTTTTTGTATTGTCATTTGTGAATGCAGTTCATGTTAGAATGTAGTTTGTTGCATGCATTGATTTTACTTCATTTGCCACTTATTGTTCAAAATGATCACATTTTAATTTCAGAATGGGCAGCCGCATCAAAGTCCTGGAAAACGGTACCCTCATCATTGAATCAGTCAATGAAAAAGATGCCGGGGAGTTCCTCTGTGTTGCACGCAACAGAGTTGGGGATGATGTACAGTTATTAAGCGTGTCAGTGTCTATGAAACCAGCTCGGATCGAACCAAATGTCTTTAGCAGGAAGCAAGTGCCTTATGGCAATGACCTAAAAGTGGACTGCGTGGCTGCTGGTGTCCCCATGCCAGAGATATCTTGGGGACTTCCTGATGGTACCTTGGTGAATAGCGCCCTGCAAGCAGATGGAACGGAAGGTGATCCGTTCAAACGGTACACCTTGTTTAATAATGGAACACTGTACCTGAATAATGTGGGTTCTGATGAGGAAGGTGATTACACCTGTTACGCTGAAAACAAACTGGGTAAGGACAAGATGCATGTCCACATAAGTGTGTTAACTGCAGTGCCTCGCATCGAGCGCCCAGATTTCTCCAGTGCCAAAGTGAAGCCAGGTGGAAACGTTCGCTTTGACTGTAAGGCTATAGGTGAGCCCAAGCCAAAGGTCTTTTGGATGCTTCCATCCAAAGACATGATTGCTGCATCTAATGAGCGTTATTTAGTGCATGCTAATGGGTCACTTGATATAAGAAATGTTAAATTGGCTGATGCCGGGGAGTATATCTGCATGGCTCGTAACTCTGCAGGTGAGGAGAATAAAGTATATAAACTAGACATTAATGGAAACCCACCCATCATCAATGGCTTCAAACAAAAAAGAACTGTGATGAAAGATACAGCAGTCAAATATACTAGAAAGCTAATAGACTGTAAAGCTGAAGGGTATCCAGTACCAAAGATCACATGGGTCATGCCCAACAATATATTTCTTACCGCCCCCTATTACGGGAGCAGGATTAATGTCCATAGCAATGGTACGCTAGAGATCCGTAATGTTCGTCCATCGGATTCAGCTGAATTTATTTGTATGGCTCAGAACGATGGAGGTGAAGTGGTTATGTTGGTTCAACTGGAAGTAACCGACAAGCTCAGGAGGCCTATTTTTAACAACCCTTTTAATGAGAGAGTGGTGACTCAGGTAGGAAGAACTGCAGTGCTTAACTGTTCTGCTCTTGGGCAACCCACTCCTGAGATCATATGGACCTTACCCAATCGAACTCGGATCAGTGGAACACTTGGGTTCGAGGGCTCAAGATATCACCTGGGTACAGACGGCAGCTTTGTTATTAATAACTCCAGCATAGAGGACTCTGGGAAATACCGCTGTGCTGCAAAAAACAAAGTGGGCTATATTGAGAAGCTGGTCGTTTTTGAGGTGATTCAAAAGCCTTATATTCTAACACGGCCAAAGGGGACTATTCGTGGGATTTCTGGACAGTCCCTCTTCTTACATTGCTTGACAGATGGCATCCAGCCCAGCATTTCTTGGACCACACCAGGAGGTTTTGTACTTGCTCGTCCACAGGTGAGCGGACGCTACCAGTTGTTGGAAAATGGGACGCTTGTTGTACATGAGACGATCATACATGATCGTGGGAATTACGTGTGCCGAGCAAAGAACGATGCTGGTGAGGCGGTTCTTTCTGTGCCTGTTGTAATTGTTGCAAATTCCCCTCGGATCACTAATGGGCCGCCACCAACTATGAGAGCAGTGGCTGGAGTTCCTGTTTATCTTAAATGTGTTGCTAATGGAGTGCCGACACCAGAGATATCCTGGGAGCTGCCAGATCGATCTATCCTTTCTACTACTGGAAAGGAACGACCTCCGGGCAGTGAGCTTCTCCACGCACTTGGGACTCTTATAATAGCAAACCCTTCAAGAGCGCATTCTGGTAAATACAAGTGTATAGCCTTTAATTACCTGGGCAGAGATACCAGAACAACATATATGACAATAATATAACTTTGGTCATGATTTCATGGCTTCATGACCACTGTGACGATTCAAAAGGCAAGCTCTTTCCAAGTTGTGTAAAGCTCTAGCAAAGGGTTAAAGGGTTAATTCACCCAAAAATTAAAATTCTTTCATTAATTACTCACTCTCGTGTCGTTCCAAACCCTTCAAATGAAGATATACACTCCATAGACAGCAACACAACTGAAATGATCCCAGATCCAGAAATGTAGTAAAAGCAGTTCATGTGAC
Source organism: Enteromius radiatus (assembly GCA_032357445.1). NCBI lineage: Eukaryota > Metazoa > Chordata > Actinopteri > Cypriniformes > Cyprinidae > Enteromius > Enteromius radiatus. The sequence continues at coordinate 4,659,583 of JAUCMS010000025.1, forward strand.
ATCAGACATCAGAATACTTTTATTTGTGAAAAGAAAACAAAAATAACATCATATACTCAACCATTCTTCTCCTATGATGTATGTCTTCGGCCGTTTTAGAGAACACTACTGTGTTTCTTCTAAACAGATTACCAGATTACTCATTATGCTCCTGCTTTCACTCGGACGTAAACAAGGCTGATTACATCAAATACGGTAAAGCTTGCGTTGAGCAGGGTGGAAGAGTAAATTATGTTATTTTTGTTTTATTTGCGCAAAAAAGTATTCTCGTAGCATCGCAAAAGTGAGGTTGATCCATTGACGTCACATGGACTGTTTTACCATGTTTCTACTATGTTTCTGGATCATTTCAGTAGTGTTGCAGTCTATGGAGGGACAGATAGCTCTCTGATATCATCAGAAATATCTTCATTTGTGTTCTGGAGATGAACGAAGGTCTTATGGGTTTGGAATTTTCAGTTTTGGGCGAACTAACCCTTTTATAGATATTACAGTATGATGTTTGAAAGAAAAAGTAGGAATTATGTCTTTGAAATATATATAAAAAATGTTTTATGTTCATATTGAATTGTAAATACATAATTTTCTATATTATGATATTGGCTTAATCTTGTGCATCATTTGTAATTTGAAAGTGTTTTAGGACATGTTTTGTGGTGGGTGCACACGCCGTGTGTTTCAGTCAAATCATCACGATTTGTCTAATTATCATGTTTATTTTTGTGACAGTCTAAAATAATAAAAATGTAAAAGTAATAATAAATGGCTGAGCTTTTATAACAAGGCTGGAGCATTGCAAGCCTGGTACCATTTGGGAAATATTTATATGGACATGTTTACATAAGTGTTACAGGGTCAGCCTATCACTGCTTAGGAATTCACATTTATCCTTTGAGATCATGTTTGTTACTGAATGCTTTAGTCACCAGTTGTTTGTTTTTTTCTTTGTAGTATGAGTGTTATTGTTGGCAAGGATATGAAGCGTGCCTCACTGTGGTTGTGGAACATATTTGTGGAAATGACTTGCTTCTGTTCACTGCTTCAGACATTTATTTATAATGGGACCTCAACATGCAATGTTCACATTTTCCTTCTGAGAAGAGTCCCAGGGTCAAACAAGCAGGCTTGTCACACACAAATGCTTATGATGGCACTCTTGGGTTAACTTTCCTTTTGACTATATATTTATATCTGTCTCTGAAGGTTATTTTCTGCTGCCAAGTATTATACTGAGTCACAAAATAATGAATGTGTTTTTGTCTCTTGCTTTTAGGGTTTAAACATTTATAAAGATTGTGTTCTCTCAGTTATGTGAAACAGATGCATGCACGCATGCGCTTGCACACACACACACACACACACACACTTACTAGGAGAATGATTCCAAGAGCAGGAAGGAGGCCCATGCTTTGGTTTAAACTAAAGGCTCTTCAGGTTTTCCTTTCACCAAGTAACATTCCAAGGCTTCACACTTTTCGACCTTTGCTTGGATCAACACCTTTCACCAGCAACCCTGGAATTTCACGATAGGATTCGAGAATCCACACCTCTGATCTTCAGACACAAGGGACAGATTCATCTTTTACTCAGTGCCTCATTCTTCTTGCCTTCATGAAGCCTAGGATCTTATATGCTTTACATGTAGTGAAGAATAAACTTTAATGTATGAAGGAGGCAGGCCACTTCAATCTCCATGCATGAGAAGGCAGTGGTTTTGAATCAGCGGCTTTCAAGCGTACAGATACACACATGCACTGAAAAATGATGTGACACTTTCATGTAGAGTAGAAACTGCTCCGGCAGTCTTTGTCTGCTTAGGAAAGCAGATGAATTTGAGCTAATTATGCTGACCAAATGTGCAATCTACAGTAAGTGCCATTTCTATCAGGAATTAAACCTGGAAGTTCAGTGTTCATGGCTTAAATAAGTTGTTATATTTTTAAAATATACACACTTAATAGATGCCTAATGAGAACAAATTTTCTGTCTCGTCAACACCCAAACTTTGCTAACTTCAAACCGTACCCTAAAACCATAATAAAGAGGGAGTCTCAAAGCATGTGTCCATGACAGACTTTACTGATGGAGTGACCTTTCACCCTTAGAGCCGCAGTGGGTAAGTCAGGGTTTATGTTTGGTCTAAAAGTGTTGAGGTGTGGATTTATTGCCTGTCACGGGAACTGGAGTCTTGACTTTCAAACTGTCTGAGAAAAAAATAAATAAATAACAAAATAACACTGGATGATTTCTGCCTCTGTCCTGTGAGTGTGTGTAGGCCACCAGCAGATGGCATCAGGCCACAGATGAATATAGGTCTTAATCGTTGATAACGATACCTCAAATGACCACTTCCGTAGCTCAGAGTATTTGTAACGTGTCCTCTCCAGCGAGGATTGTCCCGTGTCAGTGAATAGCCTGTGTTTACAGTAGTTGGAGGTCAGGTTTGTCCTCCGTCTATCAGGCAGATGTTAACCACCCCACCTACGCATGTCAGGATACTCGTGAGTCTTCACTAGATGTGCTCTGTGCTGGACATTTGACCACTGAATCTTCTCAAAGAAGGCGAAAGTCTCTGTGTTTGTGTGTCAGTAAAAGTTTTTTGTAGAACTTAGCAACATCAAGTTCTATTTAGCTGTAGAACTAAATATATTATTTATTTATTTTTGATCTTTTAAACCATTGCTTACTTATCTTTTTTTAGGTATAGCAGCATCTTGCATTCACTGATATTCCTCAATGATAATGTTATGAACAACAGAGCATCATCAAGTCATGTTACCATTTTTCTTCCTCTACTGATTACTTTGCCATGCTTTGCATTCAATGCATTCAACCTACTAACCCCAATAAAATCTCATTTCAAACACAAATTGTTTCACACAGCAAATAAGAGAGGGAAAAAAAATTTCTCAGCCCTACTAAAGAAGTTGATTTTGCATCAACACAGAAACCCACATTTAATAAAATGATAACAATAAAATAAACTATATGAACTAGTGAGAAAACCAAGACTGGTGCAAAAAAAGTAGCCAAAAAATGAATATGCATTTTCTTTAAAGTGGCTCAAATGGTATTTGCATAGCACTTTCAATTAGTTTCAAGGTTGAGTTTTTATTTCCAAAACAGATTGTATTGGGTATTTCTATGATATGTGGATTAATACGTTCTGGGAAGCCAAGTGAAGCAGCTTAGATGCTTAGCATGTGTGAAGAAACGCCAACAGTGGATATGTTCTTCTTTATCTGACTCATTGATTACAGGTCTTGAATCAGATGTGTTTGATTAGGAAAAGTTCAGAAATGTGCTTCTGGTGTTCTGCATTATGTATGCTCTGAATGTTTTGTGTGATCGGCACAGCTGTACCTCGCTCTGTACTGAAGTTACAGGTAGCCTGAGCAAGCATTTGTATAATAGATTTCAGCCAAAATGAGATTCTGTGGGTTATATATATGCTGAGTAGGACACATTTATTTTGACCCCTACTTCCTCACCTTCTGTTGCTGCAGTTATTACTAAAGAAGAATCTCTGTCCAACACTCCAGACTGTGTTGAGCAAACAGAAGGGTCCATGGAAAAATCAATCTGTTCATAGAGCGAGCTGCCAACATTTTTGCAGAAATAGTAATTCAGCACTGAACAAACACAGACCTGCCTACTCATTCAGGTTTCTATGTGCTTTACTAGTTTGACCGTCTGCCAGAGAAAACCTTAAAGGCTATGTTATGAGACAAATAGGAGAATAGAGTAATGGTAATGTATCATGACAAGATTAAACTATTTAATTATCAAATGCAGAGACGGTCTCTGTAATCAAAACGACAATAATCACTAGAAATCAGGTGTCCCCAACTAAGCAAGCCAGAGG
>JAUCMS010000025.1:4679246-4697716 GCA_032357445.1 Enteromius radiatus
CTCTCCCCCACTTTGTCGTGGAGAACGGCTCTATTGTGTTGCCCAGCGGAGGGGGGAGGAAAAAGGGTTACTGGTGGTCCCCAAATCAAAAACGGAGATGGCGTTGGAGCTGGCACATGCTCATCTCCTAGCCGGACAAAACAATGCATCGTACTTTGGTGGTTTATCAGCGAGTTACTTCGTTGTTCAGGAAACGCACCCCAGAGCGGAGGCATGATACACAGATGTCACGGTACGGGGCTCACGGTCAATTTGATTTTGGGGAGACGGTGTCGGCTTCGTGGGTCGGTCTGTCGTGCTTGTTGATCCTGTCACCAGAGGAGGCGAGGAGTGTCATGGAGAGATGTACCCGCATGCTCAAAATGGTGGCCGAAGGGGCGGCCGCCGATTCCGCTTCGGGGTGCCAGCGCCGCGCAGAACCCCCGCGGTGCCTAGCTCGTCAGTGCAGTTGCCAGATCCGCCTAAAATAATTTAAAACATGTGACACGGCGAAAGGGGCCGTGTAGTGCACAGCTGGTTTAGGATATCATTACCTACAGAAATCCAAAAACAAACTACTAATTCAGCAGAACAACCACTAACAATGCATCAACCTCAACAAGGCTAACGAGAGGGTGTGGTAAGGAGGAAACCAGAAGCAGGGGTTAGACAAGCACATGGCTGACAAAAACTAACACAACACATTACACAGACACAAAACACTGCAGGGTTACACCCCGTGCACGGCCCTGTCCTCCAGAATCGTTTGGTAGTTCTATAGCACAAGTATTGGGCCCAAACCATCACTGATCCACCCCCATGCTTCACTCAGCAGATCTTTGGGGCTTCTCCACACCGTAACTCTCCAGATGAAAAATAAAACCGTGAACATTGTTCACAGTCCAAGATTTCCTGCTGACACCACTGAAACTGACATTTGGCATTGGCAGGAGTGACCAAAGGTTTGGCCATGTATATTAACTCTGACTGTGGAGCTCCTGATCAACAGTTTTGGTGGCAACAGAGAAAAAGAGCTGAGGTGCACATTTCTGTTTGTTTGTGGTTACAGTCAGCACCCGACCTAACCTCAGCATCGTACAGCTGTTCTCAGGCTTTCTACTTTCTCACAGAAAAAAAGTGAAAAGCACTCTTAAAAAAAAAAAGCAAAGCAAGAGAACCTCCCTTGAAACTGTAATGATAGCATACTGGCAAACGCTTCACTGCTTACTTGTGTTTCTTTTTTATAGCGTCACACTGTTCCTGTTAAAAACAGAAAACCCTACTGTGATCATTTTAAATGCATACAGCAATCCAACACGGTTCTATTTAGTTTAATTAACTTTGAAGTCTGAGAGCAGTCATGTTCAAATCAATTCTGGGTAGAAAATTATGACCATTTATGTCTTAATTATGACCATTTTGATGTGGAAAAAACAAACATGAATATATCACATATGTGCACATCAGCAGCTCATGGGTCTTCAGTCTGAGTTGAATTACTTTCTCAGTTGAGTGAGTGTTGAAGTAACTGAATCAGTTCATTCATCACCTTGAGCACAAAACCTGTCATAAGAGTTCATTTGAGGGTGCAAATCTAAATATTAAGAAAATCACCTTTTAAGTTGTCCAAATGAAATTCTTAGCAATGCATTTTACTATTAAAAAATGAAGTTTTGATATATTTATGGTAGGGTATTTACAAAATATCTTCACGAAACTTGATCTTTACTTAATATCCTAATGATTTTGACCCATACAGTGTATTGGTGGCTATTGCTATGAATACTATTAAGACTGGTTTAGTGCTCCAGGTCTCGTATCCAGACAGAGAGACTGAATAACCTGTAGATCTGTGGTTTCCGGTGTGCAGTGTGTTAACCAGTCTTCCTCTCTGCAGGTGTTTGTGGTGGTGGGGGTTTTCTTCGTTTGCTTCGCACCCTTCCACCTGGCCCGGGTCCCTTACACCCTCAGTCAGACCCGGGGCACTTCTGCCCAGTGCTGGGCCCAAAACCAGCTGTACTACGCTAAAGAGATCACGCTCTGGCTGTCCTCCACTAACGTGTGCCTGGACCCGCTCATTTACGTGTTCCTGTGTCACGTGTTCCGCCGGAAGCTGACCGCGGCTCTGAGCCGTCACCCGCTGCCCCACGCCTCTCAGACAGAGACCTCCACCAAGATAGAGATGTCCAACAGAGCTCACTGCGGCACCGACCTTTAACAGCCTTCTCAACAACTGTATTTTCATAAAATAGTTTGACATTTTTGTACAGGAAGATGTAAGCACGAGCTTGTTTAATGTTTTAAGGATACAGATATTTGTACTGGAATTTTGTGATGTTTTATGTTTTTTAAAGAAGGCTCTTCTGCTCACCAAACCTGTATTTATTTGATCCAATGAACAGCATAAACAGTACTATTTTAGGATTTAAAATAATGATTTTCTATTTTAATATGTTTTAAAGTGTAATTTATTTATGTGATTTCCAGCTGTATTTTTAGTCTTCAGCATCACATGATCTTCAGAATGCTCAACAAACATTATTATTATTATCTATATTTAATAGTAGATGACTAGAAAGATCCAAACATCAGCATTTATCTGAAATAAAAAGCTTTTGTAACATTATACGCTATACCACTCAGAAATGAATACTTTTTTTTTTAGCAATGATGCTTTAATTTGATCAAAAGAGACGATAAAGATATTTATAGTTTGTTTTGTTTTGTTAATGCTGCACTTTGGATCAATGAAGGCTTGGTGAGCAGAAGAGACTTTAAACATCTTATGGTTCATAAACTTTTGACTGGTATTTTTTGTTGTTTGTTTTTGCAATTTATGGAAGAACAGAGACAGTGAAATAAAGATGCCTCTCTTATCTCACGGTATCACACACTCTCGCAGCTGAAAATAAATAAAAAGTAAGATGTGAAAAGTTGCTGTGTATCAGACATACATGTCAACATTGACAGGGTTATGTTCTTGTCCTGGTCTGCTTTATTATCAGAAACCACAGCGGTTTTAATTTCCTCTCTAGTAATCTAGCCCTTAAAGGCTCTTCCTGTGAGCAGTGTTTTCTGTTCAGACAACGGACAGCTAATATAAAGCAGGGAAAACCTTGAATTTTAAACAATGCATTATATAGCATTTGATATAAATTATATTGTAACCAATATATAAAGAAGGGAACAGAAAAAGGTGTTTTCAGAATGAGGTTTCCACGTGCGCACACAACTAACACATAAACCTATATATCCTCAGTCTAGTACTGTTCTGTAGCAGTTATGATTTCAGTCTGGAGTCACTAGATGGCCCTGTTCTGCTGAACACACACAGAGCACACACCAGCTGAAGCCATGTCTGTCCAGCTCAATAATGCCTATCTGTGATCACTCTATTAATCAACAGAGCTAAAAATAGAAAGATCAGGCGCTGGCATTGAATTACAGCACATAACACATGAGTCATGGAGAAACTAAACCTGCACCAAATCCTGCTTCTGGTTAGTTAAAAAACACACACAAATCCTGCATGTTTGAGCGTGATCTCTCTGTGTGTGTGTGTGTGTGTGTGTTCTTCAGTGGACTGGTAACAGATAGGGTTGTTTCTCTACACATACAGTATAATGTTATAACTCTATTTGATGACCACTTTGTTTGATAACAGTATAATATAAAGTGTCTCTGACACCTGAAAGGAACGAAATTATATGGGAATGTACTGCAAATAATGTGATATATTACATAATACATTTCCATATATAGTGCTTATATTTTTTAATATACACAGTTTATACATTGACAATATATAATGATTGGCTATATACTGATACATGCAAATAGATTTAGAAATACATCTAATATTCATAATTATTCATCCTTTGTTGAGAATATTGCTCATACAGATGTTCCCATATAAATGTGAGCGTACACACACACATATACACACATTTACTGAATGAGTTAAAGCAGATTTCTAGTTCCCAGCATGCTTTGCCTGTTAAAGGAGAGTAAACATGTTCAAATGAAGTGTTATTTTAGCTCAGTTTTAATATAGGGGAGATCTTAGTATTTAATGTTGTATTCATTTTAAATGTAAAAGGTTAACTTTGCGTGGTCATCATTGTGCTGAAGAGGAAGATGACTGCGGTTAACACTGGTAAATTACATGTTATTTTATATAAAAAGTAAGGGCTGATCGCTTCTCAGCAGAGTCACAGTGTTTAGTATGAGCAGGTGTGTTTATCATCTTGTGTATTTTTCAATATATGACAGCAGCAATTCCTTAAGTATTATTTAATATATTGTAATTTATTTACACAATATATATATATATACACTTCATATATTTAATATATGAATGGTAAATATATATATATATATATATATATATATATATATATATATAAAAAAAAAAATAAAAAAATAATTTATAAAGTTTAGATCAGGTTCCATTAATATATTTTGTGAATTTCCTACCATAAATGCTTTAAAACTTAATTTTTCATTAGTAATATGTATTTCTAAGAACGTAATTTGGACAATTATAAAGGTGATTTTCTCAATAATTATGTTTATTTCTTTTTTTATTTTATTTATTATCATTGCTATTTGTTTCTTTATTTCCCAATAAAACACTGGAAAGCGCATTTATTCAGCTTTCAGATGATGTGTAAATCTCAATTTTTAAAAATTGACCCTATTACTGGATTTGTGCTCCAGGGTCGCATATGTGGAAGTTTCTAGATAATAATAAGAGTTTCCATGATAGCACGAGCAAACAAACACGACACCGCGCGTGGAGGCGTGGCCAACGCGGCGGTGTTCAGCCAATCCTAACGCTCAGAGCTGGTCACGTGCGCCCCCGTGCGGGGTTTCGATAGTAACTGCAGCGCGTGCTTCAGAAGAGCAGCAGCGTCAGAGCGGCAGGATGTTCAGACAGCTCGAGGAAGACCCCTTCTTTGCGTGAGTCTCGAATCTGAAAACATAACCTCACTGACCCACTTTTATAATCATTATAAAAAAACATTTCAGATTGTGACGTATTTGTATATTAGGTTTACTGTATTTCAAGATGTTTTGATTCTAAACATAAAAGGATTTTTGTTTCATTAGTGTAGGTAACGTTAATGTTTTAGTTATAGATAATGTTGCTGTGGTTTATATATTTATTTGTTGTTTGTTTATTTATGGTGACCGATATACCATACGGAAACGTATAATATAGGCTATGAATTTGTCATATGAAGTAAAAACATAGTCTGCTACTGTATGTTAGGGTTAGGGTTATATAGAACATATAGGTATATTCAACCTAAAAACCCATCGATGTTGATATTGTAAATATAATAAATATATAGTAAATAAAAAACATATACATGTTTTCTTTTAATAAAAATAAAATGAAATACATAATAAAAATAAAAAAAAGAAATACAAAATCATATATAAACCAGATTCGTGTATTGCTGGTTGTTGAGAATATAGTATGGAAGTTATACACTACCTGTAAACAGTAAGATTTTTTATTATTAGTATTACAGAAGATTTCTATTTTCAGATATGCTGTTCTTCTGAACTTTCTGTTCATCAAAGAAACCTCAAAATAAGGGGAAATAAAATTGAAACTGGAGTAATAAAATAAATTACATTTTAAAATTTATTTTTTTAAAAATAGTATAAGTATTTGTACAAATTATACCGTTTTTGCTCTACTTTTGATCAAATAAATGGAGGCTCAGTGAAACTACTTAAAAAAAAAACATTTAAAAATCTTAATGTTCAGAAAAAGATAGTGACTTACTGTATAGTTAACATAAAGTAGATGGTAATATCACTCTAATATAGGGCAATATAGGTCATTTCCATACAGGACTTTTAGCACTGTTTACTATGTTATTAGTGAAAACATAAATCTAATTTATTGATTTACTGCACAAGCTCTTAACCCAGTCTTTATCACTGTATAGTCACTAACTCTAGAGATGAATGCACTGGTCAGTCACAGAAAGTGTAATGAAGTTTCTTGTCTCTCTTCTTTCTGTTCTTAAGTAGCTCCTCAAGGTAGGCACTTCTGTTCTCAATGCATTGCCACAACAATCAGAGGAATATTACAAAAACGATGATATTTGTTATTTATAGTGTTTTTCTTCTGATGTTCTCCTCTAGCGATCCGTTCCAGCTGCATCATGAGCGCATTCGGCAGATGATGGGGGGTTTCTCTGACCCCTTCGTGTCCAGCATCACAGACGGCCATCACAGGGGTCACAGGGGTCACATGGCCCCGGCTCAGCCCTACCGCAGCGACCGGGTGAGTCTTCCCTAATGCAGACTCCTTATTCTTCCTTCAGTCTGTGTTGTCGTGTAACCTCTTTGGTTTACACACTTGGCTAGGCACCTCTCTCCAGTCAAACATCATCTTCCTCACTGGCCCAGATTCTCAGGAAGCTAGGTTCATGCAGGACCTTTGGCAGCTGGGTAACTGTAGGCCATACTGCTCCGTATCGAGCTCTTTTATTTGATGGAATATTTTTAGACAACAGTTGGGCTTTGTTCTACTGACACTCTTTCTGGGAGTTACACAACACACCTTCTGCATTTTGATGAAAAGAAAGACGAATACAACATTTCCGACTCTAACGGATAGCATTAGAGAGGTTTATCTTCAATGTTATTATTTTAGTTTATTTTTTTACATTTTTCCATCATACTGCAGGACACATTAAGACGTCAACTACCCACATACTGTATACCTATATCAAATATTACGTTCTTGTGTATTTTAATGTTTGTTTTACATGTATCTCTAAAATATATTTTTACTGTATGGACTGGTTATCTTAAATAAATACCATACTTAAGTTAATACCATGATACTAAAAGGATTACTGGAGGTTTAATTGTTATTTTGTATTTATATAACATTTCTTTATTATTTTGATCTTGTTGTAGAATATGAGCTGAAACGGGGTCAACGTCGAGGTGCTTTTAGGAGTTGTTTGTTTGCTTTAGGCTAACATTGGACGGCTTGTCACCGCTACGGAGCGTCACAATGACCAGCTGGTCACTCCGGCAGCTCACTAAACTTAGTCCCGGTGCGTCTGTAATCCCCACCTCTCAGTATATTTATCCCTGGTAATTACTTTCATCTGATGCCAGCCTCCTCGCAGTCCTGCGATCTGTTTTTGTGCCGGTGGCCTTCCCCGAGGCCGTGAAGACAGCTGCTCACCTGAGGTCAGGGCTCTGGATGGGCTTCCAGTTGTTTTAGGGTCACTCGCTGACCACAGACTGTCAGCATAAAGTCTGGTCCACTTTGCAGCTTAATTTGGCCAGGAACCACGCACTTAAACAGAAACACACCGTCTGAGTGTTTTTTATTCGATCGTTCAGTTTCTGTATATAGCATAACAAAATAATACAGCACCATCTAGAGATGTATGCTTTTAAACCTTTGTCTTTCTAACAAAATCAACCACTCACTATATAAATGGTAGAAAACACACACAAATACACTGGCTGAAGAAACATTTAGGTCAGATGATTGTATGATTCTGTTTTCCAAATTCAAGCCATGGCTTTCAGGTTCAGGACTGTCCTGCCAAATACAGACAGGTGCTCACCCTGCCCAGATAGCACTGGAACCAGATCCAGACTGCCAGAGAGCACAACTAATCAGCCTGGAGCAGATTTCCTCCTGGTTTGTGTGTGCAGAGTGCTTGAGATGATCAGAAACCCCTGGAGGATTATCTGAATATTTCAGGATTCTGGCTATTGGCAGAACAAATCACCGCTGTCGAGTAACACATTCCCAGACAGGACTGTGTGCTTGAGTCGTGGTTGCAGTTAAAGGGTTAGTTCACCCCAAAATGAATATTCAGGCATTAATGACTCACCCTCGTGTCGTTCCAAACCCGTAAGACCTTCGTTCATCTTCAGAACACAAATGAAGATATTTCTGATGATCTCAGAGAGCTATCTGTCCAGAAACATGGTGAAACATCATCAGTGGATCAAACTGATGTCACATGGACTGTTTTACCATGTTTTTACTATGTTTCTGGATCTGGGATCATTTCAGTAGTGTTGCTGTCTATGGAGGGACAGATAGCTCTCTGATATCATCAGAAATATCTTCATTTGTCTTCTGAAGACGGGTTTGGAACGACACGAGTCATTAATGACTGAATATGAATTTTTGTGTGAACTAACCCTATTGCCACACCTGTGCTCTGATGGGCTCCAGAGACACACTTGCGCAGCAGCTTTATGGGTCACATGCGCGTTTAGTAACGGAGTAACCTGAGAAACGTCTGAAGCACTGATGGTGCTGGGATTATTCCCAGAACTGATTCCTCTTCCCAGAGCTCTCCTGTGTGGCTCATTGGCTAAATCAAACGTGTTTTTCCCCCTGGGTCTGTTGAATCATTCTTCTCTGATAGCATGCAGCATAAATGGGTCGTGACCTCAGGCCCTCTGTCTTCTAAACACAGCCCACCCAAAATAGCTTACGTGACCCATCCTCCGACTGGGTTAAAAATACACAGCGAGTGTTGCACCCCTGAAAAGGGGAAATTAAGACATAAGTTAAAGAAGACACGGACTCGAGCAGCTGCCTGTATACGGATACAACCTGTGGCTTTTATTACACTTCTAATTCTTTGCACTTAATCAACAGCATTCACAAAAATAAGTTTGACTGTGCCATTCACATATAATTATATGAAACATTTCTTTTGCCATTCCAGTTGAATCACCTTGATTCTGTAATGTGTGTATTTCTAATGGTCATATTGATCTGAACTACTACGTGAGCAGATAGCCGAGCCGCGCTCTCCAGGGGCTTTACTAGCTCTAGGAGTGATGATGGTTTTAAACGTCTGGACTGTAAGGAGCCGCTGAGGCAGTGCTCTAACCCTTCAGAGAAACTCGAGCTGCTTCTCCGTTATTAGATGCCAGAGGTGACAGATACCAGTTCTGGGAGTCGTTCTGAGCTGAACATTCAGACAGACACAGGTTTTTGGCAGGATTATGTTGTGTTTAGTTTTGCTTTTGTTCCTATGTTTCTGTGCTTCATTTCTCCTTAGTCTCCGTGGTTTGTAATTACAGTAGCTGCACCTGTTCATTATTTATCTGACTGTGTTGGCCTTTGTGTATGTAGCCCTGTGTTTTCAGTTTTCTCCTACATGTTTAGTTAAAGACTTTGAACTCGTTGGCTTCACCTCCATGTCATCTTCATGCATTGTACCATTTTATTCCCAATTTGTCATCTCAGCTACCAGTTTAGTTTCTCCCATGCATCTCTAGATGTTGTAAGGCCAGTGAACCCTAACCTGTGCAGTGACCTTTGACCTCCAGTGTATCCTCACCGCTATACATCCCTCTGGCAGCCTGTGTGTTGTTGTGTCTGTGAGTGTGTGCTGCTTTCCTTCAGGCTTTTATATAGAGTCTGCTCTGTGTTTGGTTCCTCAGACCTTGCCGTGTCGTGTCGTTGCTCGTAGACAGGTGTCAACACGGACTGGACATTGCTGCTGAATCACGGATTAAAATGTCATCGATTTCATATCAGTTCACAATGAATCAAATAAAGCTGCTGGTTGATTTGTATGAATTAACAGCTAACAGGGAGCGTTCTCGTAACTTTGGCTAACGTTCTCTAAAGCTTCTCTCAAAAACCACGTTAGTAGAACGTTTCCTTATTGTTATCTGCAATTGATAAACGTTTTAAAAACGTTAGCATAAAAACGTTATCATTGTGTTGTTAGTGGAACGTTTTAAAGACGTTAGGATAAAAACATTACCATTGAGTTAGTGGAATATTTAAAAACATTCTTAGAATGTCCAAACATTAATGAACTTAATTGGAACGTTACTTGAACGTTTTTATAACGTTCTTATAACGTTTTTTTTAAATAAAATTGTTAGCTGGAGAACATCATCACAGCAGCACACGGTCTACATCTAATCTCTTAATATAAGAAAACAATTAAACACAGATAAAGAAGTAATTAGTGTTGTTGAGATCGTACCTGATCATTCGTGTCTGTGAAGGTACTAAAAGTGTGATCAATGTCAACAGGAGCTGGATTTCTTCAGCAGTCCTTTCGCTATGATGGACAGCATGAGGAACAGGATGCATCGAAATTTTGTAAGTCGTACCTTACACTGATGAACTAATGACTCCTGAGTATTCGACTGAATTCAGTGCCCTGCTGTTATCGATGGATAGTCCATCAGATGTTTGTGAAACTGTTTCTCGCAGGGGGACATGTCACCAGACCCCAGCAGCCACTCGTTTTCCTCGTCCTCTGTCATGACGTACTCTAAAGTGGGAGACGAGCCGGCCAAAGTCTTCCAGGCCTCGTCTCAGACACGCTGTGCTCCTGGAGGAGTGAGTCCTGCTCTCAGACACCGGCACACATCAGCAGCTCCTGCGCTTCAGGGTCATGATTGTGCTCTGTGCTGTGTCTAGATAAAGGAGACCAGGAGGAGTCTGAAGGACTCTGAGAGCGGGCTGGAGAAGATGTCCATTGGCCATCACATCCAGGACAGAGGCCACGTCATCGAGAGGAAAGAGAACAGGAAAACCGGCGAGAAGGAGCTCAACCAGGACTTCCAGAACATGGATGAAAGTGAGGAGGCACTTTTCTTTCTTTTTTTTGTAGTTAAAAGTCTTTTCATATGCATATCTGCTGATTGTATGAGAAGTACAGAAGATATACTTGTTTAATTAGAGACACTTATGCAAATAAAATCATTATTTGAATATGGCAACATAACATAGTGCTCTGCAATATTTCTATGAATAAACCTCTTACAGAGACTCCTCCCCTCCTCTATCAGCCAGTCACTGTGTGCATAGTTAATAAGCACGCTGACATCATCCAAAGCAGCTAACCCCGCCCCCTTTACTCTGAGATCAAGACTTCTCTCTGTTCCATGGTAAAGTCTCAGCAGCTTTGTGAACAGGTTTTATATGCTGTTTAGGAGGTGAGATAAAATGTTTTATGAATCACCTTGCAGACAACTGACAAACATATCCTAATCACATAACTTATTGAGGCCACTGTGGGCCAAAAGAAAGGAATTTCCCAGTCGCACCAAAGCTTATAAAAACCTGAGTGGACTGTTTGATTTGGGGCAGTAACATTCACCTTCCCAGGTCCTTTCTGACCCAGTGTTTTGTCTTCACAGCGGAGGCCCAGTCGTTCGATGAGGAGTGGCAGAGAGAGGTGTCCCGATTCCAGGCGTCTGCGCCCATGTCCCGTCTGGAAGCGCCGAGACACCGAGCGGTTCACCGGGCCGCCATCACAGCACCACAAGACACTTGCAGGTCAGCCACCCAAACCAAACCATCAGAGACAGCACAAATATGACAACTCCATAGATCAGTGCTCTTTGGATGCAGGACTCCTTAACGACTCATAAATAAAAGTGAAAAACTGGCTTGGCCTTATGAGTTTTTTGATGATTATTACATATATTTCAAAACATAGAAAAAAGGTATTTGCTTTACTATGTTTTAAAATATTTTCACTAATACTGTCTAATGATTAATCACATCCAAAATAAACAGTTTTGTTTACTCAGAATATTTGTGTGTAAATATATAAACATGAATATATTTAAGAAAAATGCTACGTTTATATAATAAATATATTTAAATATAATATAAATTATATAAAGGTAAATATCTGTAAATTTTTCAAAATATATACTGTCAGTGTGTAGTTATATATGCATAATAAATACACAGTACACACTCATATATTATGTAAATAAAAACGTATATTTTGAATGTGATTAATCTTTTGACAGCACTAATTTTAACATAAATGTATATTGTGCCAGTAATTAATAATTTAAAAATAAATAATTTATTGTCTATGATGACATGCAAATATATAACACATAATAAAGAAAAATAACAATAATAACAAAAAAAAAAAAATATATATATATTAAATGAAGCCTAAAAGTATGCTACTATTAGATTGTAAATATATTTTTTTTGTTCCTGAAATACATTTTTAAAAATACTTAAATATTTATGTAAAAAAAAAACGTATATTTAATGTAAAACGTTACAAACAAACAAATTTCCTAATATTTTAATATTTATATCTCATTAGACTGTCTGTTTGGAAAGAACACTGCAAGAAATCATAATTCATCTTTAACAACTGACTGCTCTTCAAACATACAGCTTGATTTCTTCTTGACATTCTAAGAATCTTGACAAGACTGTAACACATGGCCTCTAGATAACTTCATATTTCATATTTACCACTCTGGCACATATATTTAACATCTACCACTCTGCTTTCAGTGAAGAGACAGACTGGAATATTACTCCTCCTGGAAGATTCAGAAGGAAGAGCTTGGCTTACATGTAGTTAATGCTCTTTAAATAACCCAGCAAACCAGCTGATGCTTGATGTAAATGTCAAAGGTCACGTTTAAAGAGAATATAGGGTCGCAGGGAAATGAGTTGTGTCCTGTTTAACATGGCAGTGTTTGATTTCTTCATTATTGTGTGTTCACAGAGACGATGAAGCGGCCGCAGGACGTCAAACCCATTATAATGAACTCAACATTAAAGGCTCCGGCAGGAAGAAGCACTAAAACCCTCCTGACAGGAATCTACTCTGATGCTGATGTTTCTTACTGCAGTCTGCCAGTGACTTTCTTACGCCTGTTTTACACCACAAACCTGAGCAGCAGCAAAACACACGGTATACAGAGAACATAGCTGGCTATCTGATAAACTCTGCGCACAATAGACTATTTCCATATTGTCATCTGTAGTGTACTGTAGCTTTCCCGTATCACAACACACTGGGCTTTTCCACGTCAGATCATATTGATTTAATCCATCATTAGTGCACTGTCACTTTAAGTGTGTGAACAGCTGCAAGATGCTCCTGCCGTCTTCTGTTGAACACACACCGCTCGCGTCTGCGGTGTGAAACAGGCCTTGCATCTCTTTTACCGTGTTACAAAATGAAGTAAAGCAACACAAATGTTCTGGGTGGTTTTGGATGTGTCTGTGACTCATTTCAGGTCTTAAGAGTCTTTACTAATGAGCTGAGTCATCTGTGTTTGATTGGGCAGACCTACAGAATATGAAGTGCTTAGTTCTGCAGGAGCATTAGGGCTCAGACGTCACCAGCTCACAGGACCAGAGCACTTATTGGTGTTGCTTATTCTGGAGTAATCACCATAAACCCTCCTCTGTAAACTATTGTAAAATAAACATAACAAAAAAATTTACATTTAAATAAATGTTCCTCATTTTGTGTTCTTCCTTGACTGTGTGATATTGTTGTCAAGCCATTAGGACTCATGATATCAGGGCTTTTCAAAACCTGTTCCTAGAGAGCTTCAAACCCTAACCAAACACATCTGAACTAAACTAACAGGGCTGTCTCTAAAACTGGGGTAATAAGAGTTGTAGAGGTGTTCAGAATCATAGTGGATGTTATTTGAGTGAACTCATTCAGTGCCAAAAATGCACACTTCACACATTTTGATGGTACATGATCATATATATATATCACGTAATTCTTTGGTTTATTTGTGATTTTTTTTTTCTTTTTTCTTTATTGAATTATTTTATTTGGTCATCTGTGTCTCAGAAAAGCCCATAATAAATAACAAGAAAAAATTCTGGACTGTAGTCATTCATTTCATTCCCGGATATCCCAGAAAGCTCTAGGATCAGCTGAAATAGTTTTATTATATTGGGTTGTTTAAATCAAAAGTAGACAGAGGCCTGTTCTTCTGTGGATGAGGATGGAGCTCCTCTGTGTGTTCAGTGAGTGTCACTGCCGTTCAGATTCACTGATATGGAGTTACATTACAGACTGTGTTATGAATATTTAAAGCCGATGTCAATGGAATTCGCACTGTTAATCTTGATATAAAAAAGTTATTCCCGTAATCGAGAGCGACTGTGATTGGTCCTTTTGGAGTCGCGCTACAGTAGCAGGTGTCACGTGCAGGGGGCTACTGTTACAATGTTACAGTGAATTATTATTTACCCACTGTATTTAAATAATAATAATAAAACGAGACCATTTTAAGGTCGCTTGTTTAATTCTAAAATAATATAATAAGAATAAAACACAAATAACAATAGTACAATAATATGCAATATAGAAAAACAAATTAAAACAAATAATAAAAATAGGGACAAATTAATAATAAAAAAAATGCCTATGCGGCTATGCCTAAAAACAATGCAGGCGAATCGTTTGGAATATCGTTGGTCTGTTTTGTCCCTCTCTGCTCACCGTAGAACAGGAAGCTGTTTCGCAAACAGCCGGTCTGCGTGACTTTGAGCTCATGTGTGACACCAGAGTCATCTAACACACACACACACACACACATCTACAGCAGCTCATCATGCGGCTTCTGAGAGCAGCATCAGCGCTAACTCAACTGCGTCTACACACACCGGGCCGCGTCACGCTGAAACAGGTGTGTGTGTGTGTGTGTGTGTGTGTGTGTGTGTGTGTGTTCCTGTCATATATTCAGTCTGTGTGATGTCTCTCTGATGTGTGTGTGTGTGTGTGTGTGTGTGTGTGTCAGGTTCTGATCAGTAGTCGCTGCTGCTCGAATGGCTTCACACCGAACGAGCGGATCCGGAACATCGGTATCTCGGCGCACATCGACTCCGGGAAGACCACACTGACCGAGAGAGTGCTCTACTACACCGGCAGAATAACGGAGATGCACGAGGTCAGCGACTCTCTCTGGCCTGCCCTCAAACCAGTGCTGTCCAGGGACGCAGCTCACTCGTGTGTGTGTGTGTGTGTGTGTCTCAGGTGAGAGGGAAGGATGGAGTGGGAGCGATCATGGACTCCATGGAGCTGGAGAGACAGAGAGGAATCACTATCCAGTCCGCTGCCACATACACCATGTGGAAAGATCACAACATCAACATCATCGACACCCCAGGTACCAGCAGCATCCCATCCGTCCATCACCAGGAGATAACATACTGCCAGCTAACAGGAAATGAACAATTGTTCTTCCAGTAAAGTTAAAGAAATCAGTTTTTTTCAGCAGAAATCCTGGCAAATATGAGTCCTAATAGAGTGTTGAGATGATAAACCTGCTTTGAGTCCAGGGAAGGAGTCTTGTGAAACATTCATGCTTGTTTGTGATGTAGGAGCACTGTGAAGCTTCCAGCCGCCATTATGATTTGATATTGCAAACAGTGTTATATTGAGCACATTGTTTAGGTCAGATGTGCTGGTGGTCTCTCAGGTCACGTGGACTTCACGATCGAGGTGGAGCGCTCTCTGCGGGTGTTAGATGGAGCTGTGCTGGTGCTGTGTGCCGTCGGAGGAGTGCAGTGTCAGACCATGACCGTCAACCGGCAGATGAAGCGCTACGCCGTGCCCTTCCTCACCTTCATCAACAAACTGGACCGACAGGGAGCCAACCCCGGCCGAGCGCTGCAGCAGCTCCGGTCAGCTGGGTTAAAACTGTTTACCTAAAAACTCATTCACTTACCTTCGTTTCATTCAAACCCGTAAGCTTTTGGCTAGTCTTTAAAACATACATAAACACTTATTCATGGACATCTGAGAGATTTCCAAGCCTCGTGCAATGAAAGCTTTAATGCATTCGTAGAGATGTGAGGCATGAATAGAAGTCTGTGGAGACACGGTTGCTCTATATGATGAACAGGCTTCAAACATCTTATTAAAAAGGCCAAACTTTATTTATTTGTTTATTTTTTCAGGACCAAACTGAATCATAATGCAGCGTTTGTCAACATCCCGATCGGGCTGGAAGGGAACCTGCGAGGGATCGTTGATCTGATCGAGGAGCGCAGCCTCTTCTTCGAGGGCCCTTTTGGGTAAAGCTGATGCCCTCTGCAGCTCTTTATATCCGCAGATGTCCTGCCACTGTCCCTGTGTTTCTGCTTTCTCTCGCAGGCAGAGCATTCGTTACGATGAGATCCCGGCGGAGATGCGCTCCGAGGCGGCCGAGCGCAGGCAGGAGCTGGTGGAGTGTGTGGCCAACGCTGACGAGACGCTGGGAGAGATGTTCCTGGAGGAGAGAGTGCCCTCGGTGGGAGACATCAAGGTCTGTTTCAGTCCCTTCCTACACAGACAGCATCTGCTTACACTTCAGTCCGAGGAGGAGTTTGTCTCAGCAATCGATGCTCTGCAGTGAATGGGTGCCGTCAGAATAAGATGCACTTTTTCACTGGAGGAAGCGTTATTTAGATTATATTTTAACATCTTAATGCTGGACTAGTCGTTTGTCTTCTCTGTGGACTGGAGTGGATGTTTATATCTGACGGCACCCATTCACTTCCACTGCTGAGACACTGATGCAGACCTGATGAAGACACACTCTCACCCTCTGCCCAGATGCAGATCTAGGTTTATTTGAGGTGTTTGTCTCTGGTTTCAGGCGGCTGTGCGCAGGGCGACGGTCCAGCGAGTGTTCACTCCCGTTCTGGTGGGCAGCGCTCTGAAGAATAAAGGAGTTCAGCCGCTGCTGGACGCTGTGCTGGAGTATCTGCCCAACCCCACCGAAGTCCAGAACTACGCCATCCTCAACGATCAGTGAGTCCGAACACGCCGGGCACACGTAGAATAAAGGCTGGGTGAAGTTTTAGTTGTTTTAAGAATGCTTCTTCATGCCTCGGACCAACACAAAAAGATCAACAGGTGGGCGGGGCCTATGCTAATGTTTCACTTCGAGGTCAGCTTACAGTGCACTTTCAGATTTAAACTCTGCAGGATGTTTTCACACTCCATGAAGGATCATTCTCAAAAATATACTCGCTTGAACTTGTTCTGCAGCTAGTTTATTGGTGCTTAAACCTGTGTTCCTGTTTCAGGGAGTCTAGTGACGGCTCAAAGATCCTGATGGACCCGACGAGAGACGACTCTCATCCGTTCGTCGGGCTGGCCTTCAAGCTGGAGGTGAGACGGAGCTGTAAGTTGTTGTGAGTGTCAGTAGTCTCTCAGCGGTGTCTGATCTTCAGTGTGTGTCCAGGCCGGGCGCTTCGGGCAGCTGACGTACATGAGGGTGTATCAGGGCTGTCTGAGGAAGACCGAGTACATCCATAACACCCGCTCGGGGAAGAGGGTGAGGGTCCAGAGACTCGTGCGGCTCCACGCCGATCAGATGGAGGTGAGAGCCGCTCAGATTAGTGACGACACCCCGGAGCACATCAGCAGTCCTCAGAGCTCAGGTGTATTTGTAGCAATAGACAACAATATATGGGGCAGAATTATACATTTTTCACCAACACTTACAACACACACTCAAATATGTTTGGTCAATGACTGTATTTTAACATTTCCTCGTTAAGATGAGGCAAGAAACACTTCTTTCTTAAAACTTCTGCTCATATAAGCCTAAGCTCTTTTCAATAAAATGCATGCAAAAATGTATATTGGATCACTTTATAATACAGTGTACTGTAGGATGTGCCAAAGATTTTATGAATCGAAATCGGACAAATAGAATTAGATCCTTGCCATATGGCCAAAAGAAAACGCTTTGCATAGTTGTGTTTGACAGGTGAAGACTGTAACAGAGAAGTCTTGGCTCTGGGTTGAAGTGTGCATTAAGGGTATTTGAAGTTAACCGCTGGTGTGCTCTTCAGGACGTGGAGGAGGTGTTTGCGGGAGATATCTGTGCTCTGTTCGGCATCGACTGCGCCAGCGGAGACACCTTCACCACCCGCACCAACACTAACCTCTCTATGGTACAGTAACCCTCATCATCATCAAGCACAGTTTAGAAACTTCCTGTATGTGTGGAGATGTGCTTTTAGGGGCAAAACTTTTATTTGTTTTAAAGCTCATCAAGGCTGCATTTATTTGATCAAAAATGCAGTAAAAATCATATCATGACATATTATTATTATTATTATTATTGTTTAAAGCTGTTTTCTGAGTGAATCTGTGTTAAAGTGTAAAGTGTATTTCTGTATTTTCAGCATCATTACTCCAGTCTTCAGAGTCACATGATCTTCAGAAATCAGAATAATAGAAAGTTCAAAACAACAGCATTTATTTGAAATGTAATCTTTTGTAACATTATTAATGTCTAGTTATATCAGTGTAATGTGTTATTGCTAAGTAAAGTTAATTCCTTTAATAACTCCTAAATAATAATAATAATAATAATGCCTATCTCACTGAACCCAAGCATTTGAATATCAGAAATGAGTGTAGTTTTTAGGACATAATTTAAATAAGTTTAATATTTTGAATCAGTTTTTATTTTTTTCATCTATCTTTTTGTGTGTGTTTGTTCATATAAATTACATAATAAATTACCATTATTATGGTGATATAAATACATGCATGTATATTTATATTAATATAATTTATATTTAAATAGATTTAAAATACAAATGTTAAAGGTGCCCTAGAATGTAAAACTGAATGTATCTTGGCATGGTTGAATAATAAGAGTTGAGTACATGGACATAACATACTGTGAGTCGTTTCCTA
>JAUCMS010000025.1:4713050-4730178 GCA_032357445.1 Enteromius radiatus
GTCATCAGTGCTGGGGAAAGTTACTTTAAACAGCAATGCATTACAATTTTGAGTTACTCCCTAAAAAAATGACTTTTGAGTGAATCATGTTGATATTTAGTCTAGAGCTAGCACACGATGCTCTACACTTACTCCTGATTTCTCTCAACATGGCAACCCCTGAGCTGTGAGTCAGAAGAACTGGAGATACTTATTTAGCGCTGATATTTCCTTTGAAATTAAAAAGTAATGGATTACTTTATTAGTTACTTTAAAAAGTAATCTGATTATGTAACTCGTGTTACACTGTGTGTTAATCATCTGTGTCAAACGCGCTGACGCAGGTTAGGAGGTGATGTGTGTCTGAGTTAACGCTGTCTGCTGTTCCTCAGCGGCGTCCACGTGTCTGTTCTCCCTCACATGTGCTCTGATTCTGGGCTTCCTGGACCGAAGAGCAGAGAAGATCCTCCACAAGGAACAGGGCAAAACCGGTGAGATGATCCAGAGCAGCTCTTGAGTCTGCCTGCCATCTGCTCCATCAAAAACTGTTTTACTGAAGTGTGTGTCTTGTAGGGGAAGTCATCAAGCTGAGGGACGTCAAGGACTTCCCCTTCTCTCTCTGGCTCATCTTCATCATCTGTGTGGCCTATTACGTGGCCATCTTCCCATTCATTGGACTGGGCCAGTGAGTTTCTCTCCTGTTATTACTGAAAATCAACTGTGAAGAACGTAAATGGAGATCATGTGAACATGCCCAATTGTGTGAGATGATGATGATGATGATAGAGGAGGAGTTAAAATGTTTGTGTTTCTCCACACACAGAGTTTTCTTTATTGAGAAGTTTGCCTTCACTACTGTCCAGGCCAGAGCCATCAACAGGTACACACACAGACACACACTTGTAGTGTTTGTAGTGTTTCCATGTTTTATGGGGTGTCTCTCCATATGGAAGCATTTAGACAAAAAAGCACCTTTATGTCTAAGAGTGATCTTTCTCAGTGAGTGATGTTTGTTGCAGTGTCGTGTACATCATCTCGGCTCCGGCGTCTCCTCTGCTGGGGTTTGTGGTCGATAGGACGGGCAGGAACATCTTGTGGGTTATGCTGGCCGTCATCACCACGCTCCTCTCTCACATGATTCTGGCCTTCACCTTCTGGAACCCCTGGATCGCCATGGTAACCGCCAAACTCTCAACCAATCGGCACTGAGAGCCGGTGTTACAGTAAATCAAGGGTGGAGTCATTTTGAGAGCTGTGTGTTTACTAAGGTCATTAAGGGAGTGTGTGTGTGTGTGTGTGTGTGTCAGTGTCTGTTAGGTCTGTCGTATTCTCTGCTGGCCTGTGCTCTCTGGCCCATGGTGGCGTTCGTGGTGCCGGAGCATCAGCTGGGGACGGCGTACGGATTGTAAGTCTGCTCTGACAGCATCTCCTGATGCTGCTGTGTGTGTGTTGGTCTGGTAATAATGCTCTGATGTGTGCACAGTATGCAGTCCATACAGAACCTGGGTCTGGCGCTTATGTCCATGGCTGCGGGAAGCATCTTAGACGTCAAAGGATACCTGTTCCTCGAGGTCTTCTTCATCGCCTGCCTGTGCTGTGAGTAAACACACACATACACTACCTGCCAAAGGTACGATTGTTGTTTTTTAAAGAAAAGCCTGCATTTGTTTTATCCAAAATACAGCAAACTAATATTTTACTATTTAAATTAAGTGTCTCTCCCTGGATCGCCACCATACCGTGGTGAAGGGGTTTGAGTGCCTGAATGATCCTAGAAGCTATGTTGTTGGGGGCTATATGCCCCAGGTAGGGTCTCCCAAGGCAAACAGGTCCTAGGTGACAGGTCAGACAAAGAGCGGTCCAAAAACCCCATGGTGGTCAAAGGCGGGGACCTCAGCGACCCAATCCTCGGACACATAATCTGACTCTTGGGACATGGAATGTCACCTCACTGGGGGGGGGGGGGAGAGCCACGTGCAGCTCAGGCTCTGGAACCCAACTCCTTGATGGCGGGTGGACTCTCCACTACTCTGGGGTCGCCCGCTTGCTCATAGCCCCCCATCTTAGCCGTCATGTGTTGGAGTTCACCCCGGTGAACGAGAGGGTCGTTTTCCTGCGCCTTCGGGTCGGGGTTAGGTCTCTCACTGTTGTTTGCGCCTACGGGCCGAATGGCAGTGTAGAGTACCCGGCCTTCTTGGGGTCTCTGGGAGGATGCAGAGGCAAAAACTCGGGTATGGGAGGAGTTTGGTGAGGCCCTGGAGAAGGACTATCGGTCGGCATCAAAGAGGTTCTGGCAAACTGTCTGGCGCCTCAGGAGGGGGAAGCAGTGCTCTGCCGACACTGTATACAGTGGGGGTGGGAATCTGCTGACCTCAACTGTGGATATTGTCGGGCGATGGAAGGAATACTTTGAGGATCTCAATCCCACCGAGGCGTCTTCCGTGGAGGAAGCAGAGGCCGGGGACAAAGGGGCGGACTCGACCATTACCCGGGCTGAAGTTGCCAAGGTAGTTAAGAAGCTCCTCGGTGGCAAGGCACGGGGAGTGGATGAGATCCGCTGCAAGGCGAAGCTCTCGATTTACCGGTCGATCTACGTTCCTACTCTCACCTATGGTCATGAGCTTTGGGTCCTGACCGAAAGATACAGGCGGCCATACCATACAGGATACACTGGGCGTCCCTGCTTAGACTGCTGCCCCCGCGACCCGGTCCCGGATAAGCGGAAGAAGATGGATGGATGTTTTTTTTTATATTAATATCATTTTTTTGGTTTCTTAGATGAATAAAATGTTCAGAAGAATAGGATTTATTTGAAATAGAACTCTTTTTGTAACATTATAAATGTCTTTATCATCTTTGCTAATTAAAAGTATTAATTTCTATAATGTCTTGGTATAGTCACCTCCTGAGCTGTATTCAGATCTGAACCAGCTTCCAGTGAGGTGCTGAAACTTGACGATTCACACTCTTCAGACCTGATTGTTGTGTGTGTGTGTGTGTGTGTTTCAGTGGCTCTGCTGGCTGTGGTTTTGCTGTATCTGTATGATTATTACAAAGGTAAGAGCAGCGTTCACTCCAGATAATCTCAGCCTGTAAGGAGCCATTCCTCACGTTTCCTTCTCTTCTGTTGTCAGAGGGAGATCTGAACCTGTCGGCCTCAGCACGGACCAGCCGAACCAAGTCCGAGTGAGTCCATATAACACACATCTCATACAGCGCCTCTTAAATGCTTCAAAATCAAGCATTTATCTGACATGTCAATAGTTAAAGGGGTCATGAACTGAGAAACCAAAAATGCCTGCATCTTTTGACATATAAGAGGCCAGTGTACTACAAAAGCATCCTTTCAGAACTCAAAACCTTCTTGTTAGACTAAAAACAGTTAATATTGAAGGCGTTCTGCCAAAACCACAGCTTAGAATGTGCTGCTCTATGATGTAATAGTGTTGATAAGCACCGCCTCCACAGAAGCTTCTACATCACTGCCTGTTTAGCCCCACCTACTGATTTACAGCACTGCCTGTTTAGCCCCGCCCACAGATTCATGTGACTGCCTGTTTAGCCCCGCCCACCAGTTCTGTATCACTGCCTATTTAAGCTCTTAAAAGTGATTCTCTACACCTGAGAGTTTGGTTTCACACAGAAGAAGGCTGAATCTCACAGGAACACATGCAGATTGTGTTATACTTAATAATCACAAGCTCGTTTGCCTTCGCATGCTAATGAGTGTTAATTTACAAACGATGGGAATGTATTAACATGCGTGTAACAGTCAAATCAGAGGTTTATGAAGCGTTTGTGATCCAGAGAAGTGTTTGATGAGTGTTTGTGTTCAGACACGTGTGTGTGTGTGTGTGTGTGTGTGTGTCTTCATGCGTCTGCTGTGCTGTGTTTCAGGTGAAGGCTCTTCACTGCAGCTCTTCTGATCTCCTTCACCTCGGGCCTTTCTGCACTGACCACTTTCTGACACGTCACCAAACGCTCTTGACTACCCACAATCCTTCACTGAGCACCACTGAACTGACAGCATCAGACATTACAGACGATCTCAGATCAGCTCCACATTATTTCATTACAGTCAAACACATTTCTACCCCACGTTTACTATTTTAGTCATCTCATTGTAGTATTTGTTTTACTAATATGTAATTGCCATTTAATACCTGCGGCGTATTTTTGATGATTTTATTAATGAAACTGTATGATTTTAATCACTGTATTGCAGAAGTGGGGTACACGTCTTGAAAATAATGTCCTAAAATAGGTTTTATTTTCTTAAAGTGACAGTCACCCGAACTCACAACCTTACGCCATCCCAGACCTCTATATGAACAAAAAAGAAGACGTTTTGATTTGGACGATAATTAGATCATTTTATATATATATATATATATATATATATATTTGGTTTGGTTGCCAGGTGTAATGCACAGGTAGAGGTGTGGGTCTAGTTTCAGGGTTACTTAATAAATGGAACAAAACCACAAACAAGAACACAAAGAGCACACAGAACAAGAGCATTACATAAAACAAGGACAAAGAAAACACACTTTTTTTTGAGTTCACTATTCCTGGAATGCATCTTTTCTTTGTCTCAGGGAAACATCATGAAAATCAATCCCAGTGTCTGAGATGAGCAGGAATATATTCAGGGTCCATCCACTGAGTTCCTCTCAGAGACCAGGTGTTTATCAGACAGGTCTTGTGATCTGTATAGATGTAAAGCACTTCCTGTTTCTTTGTTTAGATGATTTTAGATTCATTCCTAAGTATCTATTGTTTTTAAGTTGTTTTAATCTGCACTGTTACATGATTTTATTCCCCAAAAAAGTATTTACAACCTATTCTCTAAAAGAAAAATGGTGTGGTAAAGATTTTGACCTAGGAATTGCTAGTAAATCAGACAAAATTATAGCTATAACTCTAACTTTTGATTAAGTTATAATTGTAACACATTGAGTTCGACATGAATGTTTGAAGTTAACGTGAACTAAGAATGAACTAAAGCATTTACTAATGCATTATATATGTTAACGGTAGTTAATGCACTGTGAACTAACATCAGCTAACTAATATTAATGTAATAAATGCATTGTTTGCTGTTTTTTCAGGTTAGTTCATGCATTAATGTTAACAAACTACCATATTTTCTTCAGATTTTCAGTGTAATCCAGCATCATTTAAACCTCAAAAAGCATTTTTTTTCACAGTGCACTTATCAAAAGACAAAAATATGGCATTATGTTTTAATTTTTTTTAATCTGTGCTTCTGAAATTAGATCGAGGCTGTCTGATCAAGAATGATTTTATGTGCACATGTAAAAATGGGGAGCTGTAAGTGTTTCCAGTGTATGATTGTTAGCTCTTCTGAAGTGTTACTGATTCAGTACTATGCAGTCTTTATCTCCTCTTTCTTTGTTCAGTTTGTAATGCTGTATATTTTGATACACATGTACAAAGATGTTCAGTTTTCTTGTTTGTGAGCATCTGAACTGACAGGACTGGCTCATCTGAGTTCAGTCTGGTTTGATGTTTACACTGCGGGGTTTGTGTTAATAAAAAAACACGAGATGCATGTGTGTGTGTGTGTCTCAGGGATGTCCAGCGCCTGGCCGTCCCTCAGCCGTCTGTGGACGAGCGTAGTCCTCTGAAGCCTCTGTCTCCGTTCGGTCTGAGGAACCGCTATCTGTCCAGGCTGGGCGTGCAGGTATCTCTGGACAGGTATCTCTCTCACAGCGGCCTCTGGAGCTCTCTGGGCTCTCTCACACAGGTGTGTTGTTGTTGGCAGATGCCGGATCACTGCTGCCCACATCTGTCTTCACTGGCCTACAGGAGTGTCCTCAAATGAGCTCGGTCTGTCCCGTAACGCTGCCAGAGACGGATGTGTTTGGGTGGTTTTGTTTGATTGTAATCAGAGAGATGTGCACTATCTAAGAGTCCTGATCTCTCTCATGGGCTCCTGACACAGATGTTTTAGGTATCACTCACGTAACTCATGTCAATTTGCACGTCTGGTGTTTTTGTGTGGTCGGCTCGCACACCGGTGACAGTTCAGTTAGCAGTGGACCTGCTTTTTTTTATAAAAATAAAATATATTTTTTATGTCCAGTTTTAATATCTTGTTTTTCCAACAGACTCTTGTACATCTGAGTACTTATAAAGCACATATTAATGCCTGAATCCCATAATCCAACTCTCAACCTTACTAGTGATCAACAGCTAAAGTAGGAGTTTGCTATCATCATGCTATCATGACACGGTTGCAACTAACTAATCAATGAATTATGAATTAATAGCTTTCAATGCATCCCCAAACTACATAGTTTCGCAATTAATGAGAATAATTCTTAATGAACTGATTAATTTGAACGTAATTAGGCCTACTCAAGTAAGCCTACCAAATCATTCAGAAGAAATTAATTTTAATTAGTAGGTTAGTGGTTGGCTAGAACCAGCGGAAGGCTACTTGTGTTTACTCAGCTTTGTTTTAATAGAAGTTACTATCATGTTTTTTACTCATTTGTCTTCATTAATAGTAAAGTATTAACAGATCAGGAAATTAGAGAAGGAAGCCTTAACGTAGGCCAATTGCTTATCTTCTGTAAATTTAGTTGTCCATGTTTAAGGTGTCTTCAACATTAAAGCATTAGCTTTATATATATATATATATATATATAAGCATAACCTGATTTCCATACCATTGTTGATTAATGTGGTGTCATTAACTGAGGAAAGCCAGCACTGGATTCTGTCTCCTGATGCAGCTGAGAACGAGACAGAACCCCTGTGACAACATGCCCCGCTGCAGCGTCTGCTCGTGATTGATGCTGATCATGGAGCGTGATGCTGCGCGGACGCGAGGATCTGATTGGCTGGACGCTGTTGACGCGACGCTCCTGACGCGCTGTCCTGCAGCAGCGGCGCGGGGCAGACGCTCGCTCGCGGAGGTGATGCTGAAGACGCTCCCGGCTTCTCTCAGGTAAACCCGCTCTTCATCATCTCCATCCTCCTCCTCCTCCGCTCGGTGTCCTGACGCGAGGCGCGCTTCTGATCGACGCTGATCGCTTCGGGCTCCGCGGCGCGTCGCATGTCGAGGCGTGATTTGACGCTATCTTCTGTGTGAATGCGTTGATCTGCTGCTGGAGCCGAAGCAGAACTTTCTGGGCGGTGTTTCTGCCGAGCCCCGCTCCGGAATCATTGACGCGAGCTGCATGGCATCAGAGCTCAGGAGGTCACTAGGAAGGGTTTATAGTTTATGATGTGAGGGTGAGGTTTGGGTATCCCTGTTACCACATTTTGGACATTATTTGTATTTGCTTTCTTGCTGTAAACGTCATAAAACACGTAAATCGAGCAAGCTCTTACACTACCAGTCAAAAGTTTTTGAACAGTAAGATTTTAATGTTTTTCTTCTGCTCGGCAAGCATGCATTTATTTGATGTAATACACAGCAAAACTGGAAAATATTTGTTTTATTATTTAAAATAACTGTTTTCTATTTGAATATATTTGAGATGTAATTTATTCAAAGCAGATTTTTAGCTTCATTACTCCCAGGATTCTTCAGAACTCATTGTAATAGTGGAGTAATACAGAAATACATTACAGTTTACAATATATTGAAATAGAAAACAGTTATTTTAAATAGCAACTGTATTTTACTGTATTTTGGGTCAAAATAATCAGAAGATATTATACAAATTTAATTAAATTAAAAATATTTATCTACAAAAATGTAAAATGTTTTGCTTTAATAAATAATTTGTAATAATATAATAGTAATATTTTTAATTGTATTTTAAATACAATTTTAAAATGGCTAGATGATAGATGAAAATGTAATGTAATTATTTACCTGTTCAGATGATGTCACTTTCTGGGTCTGTCAAATTTGTATTATTTTTATTTTTTTGGAAAAGTGGAAATTACAGTTTGTGCATACATTTTGATCAATTTTGATCAATTTTTAAAATAGTTTCTTTTCACAATTGCGTTGCTTTATCAACATTCATATATTTTATTCAACCATCATACAGACATTTTCCAGCTAGCACCTTGTGTTAGTTATATTAGGTCTGGTGTCAGATTAGTTTAGTGCTGTCTGGATAATGTGAATGTTTCAAGAGCTTGTTAATTTCATGCATCCATACCAGGCAGCAATACGAAGGGAAAAAATATCCAAATTGCGCTTCATGTAAGCTTATCATCATCTTTGTTTTTCTAAATTGCTGGAAGTGCATGATTATGTGTCTTATATCTGATCTAACAGTAAACTCCTCCTCCGAAGCGTTTCCCAGAAGAGCCTCTGCCCTTCATGAGCTGCTTAATTATAGATATTTAATGAACTTGTTATCTGCATGCGTCTCTAAGGCGAACGGAGCCGTTTTCTGCCCTCTGTAGATGTTCAGCTTTGGTCTCAGAGCTTGTTCTGTCTCTGACTGCACACACGAATCCTTCAGAGCTTACTCTGTGTCTAATATCCACAGTATAGTTTAAATGGCATGTTACAATAGGACAGGACGGGTTATTTGCAGCCTGCCTCTAATCTGTTGAGTTTTTCGGAGCCAGCAGCTCTCAGGCTTTCTTCAGACCGAGCTCTTGTAGATGTTTGTGAATGTAGACTTGAAGAATTGCTCCTGCAAGTGTTCTTGGAGTAAATTGATTTCCAATTTTCCAGTTAATGACGGTGCCTGCAGATAAAGCTCTGTTCCCTTCTTCGCTGTTTCTGTGTCAGGTCACTGAAAGAAAGCAGCTGTTCTCTGATAAGACTGGATAGAGCTGATAAAGGTCAGGACAGCTGTTGGAAACATTTAAAATCATCTTAACGCTGGATTAGTTTGATCTTTGGTCTTCTCCAGATGGACTGGAGTTCTGTGGGTTATTGCGACGCTCTTATCAGACTCTCATTCTGACGGCACCCATTCACTTCCATTACTGAGATGCATTTCTCCAGATCTGATGAAGAAAGACACTCATATATGTGAATTTGTGGGTGAACTGTTCCTTTAGTAGTGTGTTTCTGTGGGTGTCGTGCAGGGATCTTCTTGTGTTATCGTCTTCTAAAGCAGTGTTTGTTGTTCAATCGATATCTTGAGGTTGATGTTGAGCCTGAAAGCTCCTCAGAGACAGACAGTGTGTGTTATTACCTCACTGCAGCGTTACACACACACCCTCTGAATCTATCTGAGCTGTGTGTTCTTCATGTGATGCTGTAATATCCTCACCTCGGTCTGACATCAGCTCTTTCCTTTAGTGTCCATGTGTGCTGGAACATATTGAAGCACTCAGGGGAGGAATGAAAGTAATGCAACACTTTATTTTCAGGACTAATTCCCACTATTAGCATGCACATCACATTCTGTTTATTAATACTTATAAAACACATTTAATGCCCTTAATTCACCCTAAACCTAAACATAACAACATTAATAAGCAGAGAAAGTCAAAGATAATAGCGAGAACTATTAAATGAAAGTGACACGGTTCTGCAGTGACCGCCTGTTAACAAGCATGCAATAATTGTATTGATTATTTTATATTTCTGTTTTGTTTGATACGGGTTAGTTTTATTATTCAGATGGACACAAATGACCATTGAATGCTTTTGTTTTTCAGGCAGAAGGACGTGTGTCATCTCTTCTGTGTCAAGGAGCCTTCAGAAAGCACAGCTGGAAGGGTGAAGAGATTTCTTTATACTTACATACAAGATAATAATTAGTGCTGTCAAATAATTCATCATGATTAATCACATCCAACAGGAAAGTTTTTGTTTACATATCATATGTGTACAGTGTGTATATATATATATATATATTTAAGAAAAATTGTTATATTTGTATATTAAATATATTTTAAATGATATAAATATACATGTAAATATATAGTGTATGAGTGTGTGTTTCTATATACATATAAATATACACAGAACACACACACATTAAATAAACAAGAAAACTTTTATTTTGGATGTAATTAATTGCGATTTAATCATTTGACAGCACCAGATATTATTCTAATTATTATAATTATTATTCATAAAAATCCCAGCATGTAACTGCCCAAATGAAAAAGAAGATGTTTATTTCCCTGCATTCACAAACATGGCGTGTTGGTTTCATACGGTGTTCCTGAACTTATTTGTCAGTGAGCAGCTCACCGTGTTGATCAGCCGCAGCCTGTTCAGTTCTGGTGTCTCCTGCCGTCTGTTGTCATAGAAACGGCCATCAGCCGAGAGACGGAGGCTGTCCTCGACATCGCCAGCAGAAACACGACCGTGAGTCAGAGAACTTTAAACACGCTTGTGTCATAACGAGCCAGTCTTATTAATACTGTGATGTCACTATCACTATGTACAGTACGTCTGAGGTCATGCGTGTGAATGGGAATCATTAAACACACACTGCTCCAAAATCTTCTCTATAATAAATTTACAAAACATTAGGTAAATGCTGCTTAGGACTTTACACATTACTACTTAATCTGGTTTT
Organism: Enteromius radiatus; assembly: GCA_032357445.1. Lineage (NCBI taxonomy): Eukaryota > Metazoa > Chordata > Actinopteri > Cypriniformes > Cyprinidae > Enteromius > Enteromius radiatus. The sequence continues at coordinate 4,723,517 of JAUCMS010000025.1, forward strand.
TAGGCATCATGGGCCGGTTTCCCGAACAGGGTTTAAGACTAGTCCTAGATTAAAATAAATGTTAAGAGCTGTCTAAACTGGAGGCTTGCACTGAGATATCTTAAAATACATCATTGCCGTTGTTTGGTCTTAAAATGCTCACAGATAATGCATTTTTTTTTCATAAAAATTCTTAAATGTCCTAAATTAGCAAAGGTCTAGTCCTGGCTTCATCTAATTCCTAACCAGGAAACCGGCCCTAAATCTGCGACAACACATAGTTGTCACCATTAGTGCTCATTAACATCAAGACATCTTGAAGCTTCATTCCACGACAGATAAGTGTTTTAATACAAAAAAAACAGTGTGAAGAAGCTTCATTTGTTAAAATGTCAGCTTGATGAAAGTGAAGAATTGTTGAATTAGGCTTGTTTGAATGTGATTCTGTTATATCAGCATATGTCCAGCTTTAAAAGCATAGCCTTGTGTCCTTCCTGCGACAGAGTCATCAGAGCCTGGACATCAGGACGAGATGGATCCGCTCCAGCAGCGCTCCGCTGAGGTACGAGCGTCTCTTACATCATGCCCAGCTGCCTAATTACTGCTTAATTAGCTGATTGATTAATGAAGAGGTGATGGTCTTGTGTTTGACTCTTGAGTGTGCAGCGAAGTGTTCACAGACACTACAGCAGATCTCTGAGCAAATGCTGCTTTTCAAGGCTTTCAAGATAAACTTCACGAGCCCTTGAGAGTCGAATTCTGCTCTTCCAGTGCTATTATAGCATTATTTTAGAAAATTACTGTCATTGGCCATAAACACATTATTACCTTAAAACCTTGCTTCTTTCCCTCTTTCTGATTTTCATCCTATTTCAAATCTTCCTTGTATCTCCTGTTGCACCAATTCGTATTTGACCGTTAATTATCTTGAAATATTTCCGTCTGGTTTTAAAGCTTTACAGTATCTGCTCTTTTAAGAGTCTCGAGTGATATCTTAGTCCAGTGTTTTAAGTCTTATTAGATCTGCCCCTCAGCCGTGAGGTCTTGCTGACCCGAGGATCTTTGTGCCACAGTATAATTGTTTTGGTAACACTTTACGGTAAGGGTACATGAATTACTATGAATTCATGCATTAATTAATGCCTTACTTCATGCAGTAATATCTCATGAGTTATCAGGAACTAACATGACTTCATGGATGAACTACACATTAATTAGGACATTAACTAAGATGGGTACATCATCATGATTTATGATTTATGACACATGATCGTGATGTTTTCTTTGTTCACAAGAAAGAAAAAAAAAGTCTTTGCTATCTGCTTTGGATAAATCTGTAGTACGTAAATTGTCATGAATTTGTGCAAAAAATGAGTGCTCTAGTCTTCGCATGGTCATCTGGTTTATTTGTGAAGAACTGGTCGGTGATTCTCAGTTATGCAAATTACTGTCTGTATTATATCACTGCGTCGTTACATTCTCGATTCTGATTGGTTGATGTCGAAAGGTTGTCAGATGAATGTTCTCTAACTGCACAGTTAAGCTCTAGGTTAGTTTTAGACTAGTAACAGTGGCTTGGGTTGTTTCTATCATAGATGCTCAATTGGTGATGCAAGCTTTATAAAGGCAACATCTTGAAACTTTTCTTGAGATAAACACATTTGTATTTGTTAAGCGTGGCGTGAGTGGAGTAATTGAGTCTGGACGCTGAATTAATGAAGTGAAAATGATTCTGGGCTGCTTCACCACCTCTGCCCCGTCCCACATTCATTTGCAATAATTCAGCAGCTTGTCTTGAGTCACCTTACTCATTTCTGGGGAATTATGCAGGAATAGCTGATATGTTTGAGTATTCAGTGCCTTGGCGTGGTTATGCAGTGCAGTGTGTGTGTAGCTCAGTAACAGCAGCACATGTGTTTGTGTGTTTGGAGTCTCCACCAATGAATGTGGACCAATGAAAAGACAGTACAGATAAACTTAAACTTGATAAGAAGTCATAAAACATGCAAAAATATTTATTCTTTTGTAAGAACTTTTAAGTTGAATTTTCAGGTCAAATAATGAATTAAAAAAGTATGATTAATTCAGAATTATTACTTGCAATTTTGAAAAAATGGCAACCTGCATCAAATCCTGAACCAAATATTGTGATAAGATCACATTACAGCTGACTGGAGAATCCCCCCCCCCCCCCACACACACACACACATCAGAGGAGGATGTAATGTACAATTCGATAAGCTGTAAAGAAAATCCTTTCCTGCTTTCAATACGGGATCAGTAATGGAAGAAAGAGTTGGAAGGCCTTGAACAAACACACCCTCCATTAGTGTATTGATGATCTGTGATGAGTGTCTGCACACATCATGCTTTCAGTCTTTTACAGCCGCTCCGCTTCTGCTGATGCTCGTAATGGAGTCGTGAAGTTTTCTAACTGAACTGGACAAACATATCGAATGCACAAAACTCGAACCAAACATAAAGGAGCTTTCCACAGCAGTGCAAACCTGAAATGACAGGAGCATGAAAAATATTTTGGCCTGTTCAATCTCAACGGTTAAAACTCCTCAGTGTAGTCCAGTGTGAGACATCATGCTATCGTGTGTGTGTGTGTGTGTTCAGGGCTGAGTGTGTTAATAATGGATGTGTGTGAAAGGTAAACAGGTCACGCTCAACCTTCACGTCACTCGCTCTGAAGGTTTCTCCTCGGCCGAATCCTCCTCCAGAGCGAGCTGGTCCAGCGCAGACTGAAGTGTGTGGAGCAGATGCTGTCAGACTCTGTGAAGAGCTGTGTTCAATCACCAAACACTGTCATCTATTCATTGTGCTCCTCATTAGAAGAGCCGTGAGAATGAGGAGCTGTGCTCACAAACAGCTTGCTACAAGAAAAACAAACTCAAAACTGCTTTTTGAAGCAATATGTTTCAAGATGAATTCTTGGAAGAATTACAAATGTCTGTTGTGTTTAAAGAAACTGAGTGTATGTGTAGAGCAGCTAAAGCTGTTGATTCGTACGAGTGTTAAACTGCAAATACTTGGCAATGAAAACAGTTAGCAAGCCAGAAACAATCAAAACAGACAAGTTATGCTAATTGGCAAAACAAAGTTTGTTATACTGTATGTCTTATGTTTAATAACAAATGAACCATAGTGAAAAATAAATATATGTTTTTGAAATACATCATTAAATACCAGTGTAAGCTGGATAGGGATGAAACTCCCCACGGTTAGTATAACTTTTTCATATTTTAATTATTATTAAAACGGTATTTTATTACCATGATTTGAACAACTGAGTAAAAGTAACACTATCTATAAAGCAGAGGTTTCAGTAACAGCACACAGAGTAGTTTTGTCACAGTCAGTCTGTCTGGACCGGGTTTACATGCCCTGCTGTGATTTATGACCAGCTGATGAAAAACAAGCTCATGCGGGTTCTACACATTTAAACAATTCAGATAAGATATAAGATAAAATACATAATCCTTTATTGATCAATTATCATTGTGGCTATTTTTTTTTCTTTATTTAAAGGATAAAATGTGAGGTTTACCATTTTATGAAACTTTTTTTTCAAAGCTTCACAGTAAAAAAATAAATAAAAAACAATCAACAATTTATGGCAAAAAAAAAGACAAATGTGGTTGCCAGAATGTTACTGTGAAAAATATGATTTTTTTTACAACATTTTAAGGTAACACTTTATTTTCATAGTCCACTTTAGACAGTCTACTAACAGTAAGTAACTTTAACTACATGTTAACTAGCAGTCATTAGAGTATTAGTCGACTGTCTGCTTAATATCTCCTAACGCTTTATTTTGATGAGTCCACAACATACTGACTAACCCTAAACCATCACAAGGAGCTGTTAAATATTAACACGTATATCATTCACACAAGCACTAAACACAATCATGATGACACATGAAACTGAAATAATGCAGTAAACATTAATGTAACATACAATCCTAATGTACAAGTGAAAATAGTTATTTTAAGGAAAAACATCAGATGTGGAATTCAGGGAAGTCTGGAAATTTCAGTTTACAGTTATTTGCTGTAAATTACACATTCTTTTTCACTTCCAATTACGGTATGCTACTGTAAAATTGTCCAATTATTTTTACCGTATAGATTCGGGGACTATACCATCAACCATTTAACAGGTTCTTACTGTAACATTTTTACAGTTTTTACAATTCTTTCGTGATAAACTGATAAATGTAATATTTGAAATCCGGACATCATTGGTAATGTTACTGTTGTACTGTTTATGCAAACAAAAAGTCATTTAAATGTAAAAATACTGTAAAAATTAGGAATACTGTGCTGGTCATGCTGGTCACTGTAATGGAGTTGCGGTTGTGTCTCTCTGTCTGAAGCGTGTGTGTGTGCTCGTGGAGGACATGCTCGCGGATGAAGGCACATTTGTCATTGTGACCTGTGGAAGCGCAGCGTAAGCACTCAGCACGATTGTTTCATAATTTCTCACACAAACTCGAGTGTTGGAAAAACATGACAGCTTCATCTCTGCCCTGACCGCTTGCTTTCCCATTCGACATCGGCTGCCTACTAATTAGACACTAACGGGTGCTCGGATTAAGGTGTGTGTGTGTGTGTGTGTGAGGGAGCATTTGGAGCAGACTGTAACTCCTGCATCGATTGGTAGCATCTCATTTAACAGAGCTGGTATTAACCTATTAGCTTAGCGTTTACTAGTATCCTAATGGTGGCAAACGAGTGTATTTCTTCATGCACTTCCTCTGGTAGAATCCCGAAGGCTATCAGTACTGAACCTGCAGACCATGCTCCTGAATTAGCCATTGATTTCTGGGTGAGGAGTTTGATGGCAGAGATTTATAGTGGATGTCTGAGTCTGACAAAGTGACTGATGTTGTGGAGACACAGCGCGTGTGTGTCGGAGGAGTGGAGACGTGACGGTGTGTGTTAGAGTAATACATCTCATACAGAGAGCATGCGTTTCAGGTTGCTTCTTTGTGTTTCAGTGTGATGTTTTTCAGCAAACATTGGATCACGTCACAACTAGCTGAATGAGTGAATGAACCCAATGTTCGTGTGAATGACATTGCTTTGGCATGCTGCTCAACATCTGCTGTGCTTCATATCAACTAGAAGACTTACCGTAAGAGTTTGGAAAGGCAAGCAGTTTATTAAGAATAAGAGACGAGACCAAATAAAAACCAAAACACATGAACACAAAATAAGACTGGACCAAGAACAAAAGATTTAGAAGAGCTACACTAGTGAAAAATAAATATGCTTTTATATTTATTTCATGCAAAGTATACTACAAAAACATTTATGTGCTTAATAAGATGTCCTGCCATTGTACATTTAGTATACTAAACGGGTATACTTAAAGTCTGTTAAATTGGATCCAGTAATTTTGTACTTAATGCACTTTAATTGTTTGGAAGTAGTGCTGAAGTCCAGTTAAACACATACTTAGTATATCTGATAGGGTGCTAAAGTGGAGCTATTGCCAGGTTACGGTAGGTACACTTTAAATAGAAAACACATTATACATATTTAAATATATTTAATATATTCAATATTAAGAAAGGTGCACTGTGCACAAATAATATGGCAGGTTTCATTATAATGTTAATTTGATTAAGTATGTTTTAAATACATCACTTTTATACTAGGGTATTTATACAAATGCAAGAGTAAATGACTAACAGGATAAACACCTGATCAACAAAAACATTACAAAGCACTACAAAACAAACACAGGAAGCAACCAAACAACCAACATAAAAGTCCAAACACAATACAAGCTTAAGAACAGACACGCATAAATCAACAGCTCCTTTTAAATGGTTTGAGCAGATGATCTGAATGGGCTCATATGATCATCGCTGAATGGTGAGGGTGAATCTGATCCTGCGTTCACACTCATATCAGCCTCATATCTGCTGAAGAAGAAAACTACTGGATTCAGTCTGAATGTGTGTGTGTGTGTGTGTGTGTGTGGCTCTCATTATGCGAGACTGAAGCTTCAGTCGCACCTGGACTCTGTGTTCCTCATTAAACACTCGCTCATAAATCTGATGGAGCTGCAGCACAAACCACCACAGTCATTTAACAGAGTCCTTTCAGGCTGGAGCGGATCTGCACACACACACACACACACACTCTCTCTCTCTCTCTAACACACACACACACACACACACACACTCACCCACTCTCTCTCTCTCTCTCTCTAACACACACACCCACACACACTCACCCACACACTCTCTCTCTCTCTCTCTCTCTCTCACACACACACACACACACACACACACACTCTCTCTCTCTCTCTCTCTCTCTCTCTCTCACACACACACACACACACTCTCTCTCTCTCTCTCTCACACTCACACACACTCTCTCTCTCTCTCTCTCTCACACTCACACACACTCTCTCTCTCTCACATACACACTCACACACACACTCTCTCTCTCTCTCTCTCTCTCTCACACACACACTCTCTCTCTCTCTCTCTCACACACACACTCTCTCTCTCTCACACACACACACACACACACACACACTCTCTCTCTCTCTCTCACACACTCTCTCTCTCTCTCTCTCACACACACACACACACACACACTCTCTCTCTCTCACAAACACACACACACACACACACTCTCTATCTCTCTCTCTCACAC
>JAUCMS010000025.1:4730736-4743791 GCA_032357445.1 Enteromius radiatus
ACACACACTCTCTCTCTCTCTCTCTCTCACACACACACACACACACACACACACTCTCTCTCTCTCTCTCTCTCTCTAACACACACACACACACACACACACACAGAGACAGCTGGTGAGAGACACCCAAGATGGTAGAACATCAGTTCTTTGGTAAAAAAGCAACAGCAGCCTATGTTTACTGATGGCACCACTATTAAAAGCACATCAATATTGTCATTATTATCTTTTGTCTGGCAAAAAAGGGATTACAACCACCACTGACTGCAAAAAGAGAGCTGCAGGCACATTATGATGCTGTTGTGTTTCACCACAGAAGAAATACTTCTGTATCCGTTGCATGAAGAGTGCATTAGAGCAGTGAATAAGAGTCCTGTGAAGAGCTGTTTGTGGACATATTACAGCATCTAATGCCCAGTGCCTGAAAAATCTGGGGAAACATTTTATAGATGCAATGTTGGCGCTGAATTTGTGAGATCATATCTCTGCATCTGCATCAGTGTGGCTATCACGCAGTTAAGAAGTGATAGAACCGCTTCGTATTCCCACCCTGCGTCTGTAAGACTGGCAAATAGTTGTATGGATGGCTCACAAATCACAAATAATAGCCTAGTAACTACTTAGGGCTGTGTTTTACTACTGCAAGCATCACTGACGTTTTCTTCAAAAAATGTATATCTTCGTTGTAATTTAAAGTAATTCTATATTATAGTTTCCAGATTGATGTTGAATTATAAAATCACAAACAAGCCCATCTCTGTGAGTGGATGTGTTTCTCTGATTGCTCAGTCCAATCATCCTTATCAACAGTGACTCAAGTGATGTTTAATGCACACACACACACACACACTAGATGTGTTTTAAACCAGCTCCGCAAATCAGGCTGTGTTTTATGTGTGCTTTGAGCCGGTGGTTCAGGCGTTGTAAACACACAGAGGAGTGCAGGCTTCTGAGGAGATTTACAGCTCAACAGCGTGTTCTGGAAGAAGGCAGAGCTGTAATTCACACACGTTACATTTCTCCTCTGGAGCTAATGTTCCCCGTCCAATTTAAGCAGAAGCTTGGCTCTCCTGCGTCCAGCGGCACAGCTCGTCTCTCTCCATCACTCCTCGGTGTTTGCTCTGCTCCTCATCAGCGTTTCATTCGCTGCAGGATGAGTTTAAACTGGTACCGTGTTCCCTGTTCTTTAACAGAGCATAACAAATCTGGCCGGGTCTATTGAAATCTTCGAATTGCATAATAATATTATCACAAAGTGAACAGTGGAGTCTCTCTGGATATAGGATTTATGGATCATATTTGAGCTCTGGCGTGTTTATTGGATGTTTCTAAATCAAAGCTATGAGCGTCAAACCTTATGCTCGACCTCACAGGTATCACAATATCACACCATTAAGTAACTCGTTTAAAATAGTGAAAGCACTGTGCTAGTAAATGTGACAAGACTAAACACCTGTTAATTATGCAGAATGTGGAGTAAGTGGAGGGTAAATGCTCTTTTACTCAACACGCCGGCTTCACAAACAAACTGACGGTTAATTATGACTCCCTCCAGGGGAGAATTACAACAGTCATAAGGCAGCAAAGAAAATTAAGAGGGAGCCATAACTGCCTGTAACGCAGCGTGAGTGTGTCTCTGGGACTGAACCTGAGGTGCTCGTAGTGTGCTTTGTAAGCCAGTGGCAGTAATAAGTGAATGCTGTGTGTTTGACTCACCTGATCTCAGCAGACCCCGAGGAGAGCTTTTAGAGGCAGACAGTGTGAATAATGAGCCTAAAGCTGGTGTTTGAGTGCTGCCCGCTGGGCTCAGAAGAGCAGGCAGGTCCAGGGATTTACAGCAGAGCGCCGCTGGAGGAGAATATCAAAGACATGCTCTCACTAACACAGAGCTGTGTGATGCCTTTTACTCTGCTGGACTCACTAGCATTGTGATGTCAGAGTATAATCGTTGCTGTTAATAGTGTTTGATTACATGATTGATTTTTACCGTACATCTCTGCCACCTGGACATCATCTTGAGTAAAAATGATGTAGAAACCATGATTTGCGTTGTGAAAAGCTCTTTGCAAATAAAATTGAACTGAGGTCAGGCCAACAACACCATTTTAATCAGAAAATGTAAGAAGTACAAATCTAGACTTTGATTTATCTTCACAAATGAAGTTATTCTTAATATTCTCTCATCCTTTTTGTCTGTCCACTGAAAGTCTATGCAATCCCTTACACACATTAAAAAGGACAAAAATAGAATGTAAAGTGAACTGTGAAGGAAATTAGATCAAAGCACTAATTGATGAAGGTTTTCATGAGGTGTCAGAGTTTTGGTTGTGTGGATTTTCAGTGGATCGACAGACGTTTTATTAAAATATTGTAACCTGTAAAGATGTGCGTTCTGACATAGCGATTTATAAAAACAGATGATGAATAAGCAATGCCATCTGAATTTGTAAGGACTGAAGTGCACCAGTCTTCTGTATCTGCAGAATGAAGGAGAGAAATGCTGTTTATGTACATGATGGCCCTAGTGAAAAATAAATATACTTAAATGTGTTTGATAGACATTTATTTCATGCTCAGTATACTACAAATACATTTTCATATTCATGTACTTAAAGAAATGCCATGCAATTCTACTTTTAGTATGTTAAACTGGTATACAGTACTTAAAGTCTGCTAAACTGGAGAAGAGCTCGACCGATTTATCAGCAGGCCGATATTAGGCATTTTCCAAACTATCGGTATCGGCATTTACAAGATTCGTGACTATCATGTCCAGTTTAGCTGCTGTTAAATAAGCAGAGAGTGAAGCGGGATTAGCTAGTGATTAAAACTCATTAATAACTACAAATAACTAATGTTAGGGAAATCTGTTCATGATTTGTTGCACGTTTCTGAAATGTAAAAAAAAAAAATATCGGCCGATATATCGGAATTTCGTATTTTAAAACCAAATATTTGTCTCGTTATCGGCCTTCAAAATCCTTTATTGGTCAGGCTCTTATACTTAGTATATATTTTTGTGCTAAAGTGGAACTATTGCAAGCATACTTGAGGTACACTTTAAATATTTAGCATTTAAAGGGCAATATTACACAATCCTTATTAAAAGTGACATAAACACGCATTTTAGGCTTATTAATAGGAAATATGACTTTGTATGTTGAACACTTTCAGTCTGTATTTTGTCATGTAATTAAATTTCTAATTATTATTATAGTTCATCATAAACTGAAAGTGCTGGAAAATGCTTATATTTCACTCTCATCCAATCTATACGAAGCCTGCATCTAGAAGATGATGTTCAGACCCGCAGCAGGAATCCAGATCTGAGATCAGCAGTCAGTCTTCTGTGGGTGTGAGAGCGATGAAGTACAGCGGAGTGTGATGAGGACCTCCTGCTCCTGAGAGCTCTCAGTACCTTCATCTTTGTCTACTGATCTGAATTCAGCTCTTTCACCATCTTTGTCATCTCGGTGTCTGTCCGGCTGTAGCCCTGAGCTTTGGGCCGTTCAGAGCTCCTGCTGCCGGCCTCGTGCCGTCTGCCTCCGTCTCACACACACAGGGGTCGTTTAGGGCCAGTGAGACAGAGGTCAAGCTTAGTTTTTCATCGTATGTTTATTTGAAGCAAATGTTTTCTGTCTCTGATTTTGCTGTAGATTGTGTTGCAGTTGCTCTTAAGTAATTCACTACATGTAATATATACAGCAGTTCTTAAGAACACCTACAGCAGAACAAGAACAGCATTATCACAGTAACACTTTAGATTTACATTTACATTTACAAAGTCTGACACACTTTGTCCTTCACTGTGAACAGATTTCAGTCTTGGGGACTGGTTCTGGAGCTGATCCCTCCTCCAGGCACAGAGAGCTGTGGTGTTATTATCCCATCAGTCTCTCCTCACCGTCATGCTCCAGATTACACCGAGAGCATCGTGTTGGTCATGGTAATAAGGGATGTAATTTACATGCATATTGGAAATCTATCTCTCAAACAGATACATTAAGAGCTTCTAATGAGGTAAACAAATAAATCGGAGATTAATTTAGTTTGCCAGGATGGTCAGACTTCGTTTAAATGAGGCTGCTTATCTGTGATAAACACAAGGTGAAGTCTAGGAGAACTGGGTTACATGCGTGTTTGGTTATAAAGCTGCAGTAGCATGCAGAAAGTGCTCTTATGGGACGAGATCCTTCACACAGACAGTCATGTCTAGCTAGTGACTTTTCTCACTTATATTGCATTTAAATAATGCATTTGATGTCTGTTTCACAAGCTCCTGCAAATAATGATCCTGAGGTTATTATTCAGTTATTGGATAATTCACATAGAGGCTGATCACCAAGCAGTTGCATCCTTGACATGTTTCATCTGAAAGCTGCTTCTTCTGCAAACAGTTCTAAGGCTGTATACACACACACACACACACACACACACACACACATCAGAAGTGGATATGCATATTGCATAAGTTTTTAATATGGGTAAAGAAAGTTGTGCAGTTTAGGGCTAAAGCTCTAATATGAACACAATAAGTCCACTGTATGAGAAGTGTGAAGGTTACGTCTTTTATATGGACACTAGACTGTGACGAACCCTTAAATGAACGAGAGTACAGACAATTACAATGATTCACAGTCAAAGGTTACTTAGATAAGCTTTAATAGAGTTCCTAACCCTGCACAGACAAGCAAGGAAACAGTGCAGTTCTACTGTATTTCATCTTTTAATCTGTAATGTGTTGTGCTGTGCTGTCTGGTCCACTTAAACCCCTGTATCCTGACAAGACGTAAAGAACAGAACCCGTGACTGGCCATATTTATGAAAAATCAAACCCAGAGCCGCTCGTAATCAGCAGACGTGGCGATATGAAATGCCCTGCGCTGTGTAAGGAGTGTTTAGCAGTACAGTAGGGTTAATGTATGAAACTGTGAGAGTGGTAGTAATGTTGCTTTGCCCGACAGCTTTAGACGGCCGCTGACATTTCATTCTAGTGATATACTAGCCTGTAAAACAGCCTTTCACACATAAAACTGCAGAAACTGAACGCCAGCCCTGCGGAAAGCCTACGTGTGTGTGCTGGAGTCTCCTGGGCTAGAGCTGGATCCTATGGCTGTGTTTATGATACAGATATGAATGCTTTCTCTGGACTTCAGGCTGCTGAGCCGCTTGAGCCGTCACATCCGTCAAAACAGCCAGAAACACACCGGATAACATACGTCTAATTTGAACTGTAAAATCTATTAAAATGCTACAGAATAAAAAAACAACAAATTCATTTGGACTCAGAAAAATGTGATTTAAAATTAAGCTGGTAATTATGCACTGAATAAACATCACAGGTTTTGATTCATTATTGCATAAATAATGATAGTGAATAGGCTTTAATTACTGAAATATCATTATTTTAATGAAACAATACTCTAAAAGCTAAACTAGGTAACAGTAAGTCACAGTCTTAATGAGTCATGCAATCATTCATTCAGAAGATTTCTTCAGCTTTGCTATTTCCATTAGTCCAGGGGATAGGTGTTCACTTTTTCATAAAAGCATGAAACTTGGTACAATTGTAGAGGTTAGGGCCCTGGACAATTTCGGAAATGGAGCCATCGCAAAAACACCTTGTGGTTGCCATGGCGACCGATTTACTTTCCACCTATATGGTCATATCTCCTGAACCAAACATGATAACATAAAAAATGTGATGTCTACCCCTATGTTTTGGTGGTCAAGGATTACAATGAGACCATATACAGCAGCATAAATAATTCAGGTGAAATCAGCTATAAGAGAAGAAAATAACAGTATCTGAATGTTCATATTATCATCGTTTGGTACCTGTAGAAGTCCTATCAGTGACCCTGTAAGAGACAGTCTCATTTGTTTTCAAAACCAAACCTGATCCGAGAAAGGGGGTTTAAAATAGGAATTTTTATCATTATTATCCAACACACATTTATGTTCAAACAGCTGAATTTTGCATCCGATGACTCCTTTAATATGAGTTCATACTGTACACGCTCCATGCATAATTACTCTGTTTGAAGTCTTATTTTCCACCAGAGGACGTGTCAGCTTCACCAGTGTACAGTATGTGATGTCACAGGTCTAGTTCAGAATAACACTCGTCTGTGAACTCGCTCACCTTTCCTCAGTTGCTGTAGTTACAGTCTCCCGAGATACAGACGGGACAGCGTATCTAACTCCATTAGAGACACACTCGCATCTGTCACCAGAACATTCTGTCAAAGGCTAAATCGACTGAGACCGCTTGAGAAGCCAGACCTGCCTGTGAATTGAGCTCATGTCACTGCTCCAGACTGACTAGAGAGCTCTCAAATTGTGTCAAATTATTTACATTCACTGCTTTGCAATTATTAAGATATATAATGAAAACTAGGTGTGCTGGTGTAGTGAAGTAGTGCATCTATTTTCTTGCTCCTTAATCTGATATAATGTATGTATGAGGTTTATTGGGTAGCGCATGTACTGTAGATGACCAGATGTCAGGCAGACTAAAATACATGTTGTTCAGTGTAAGACCATCTTAATAAAGGTGTGTTAAAGTCGACATGAAATCAAAATCGACTGTATTTATTTATTTATTATTCAATCCACACAACACAGTCTCACTCCAACTCGTCACATTTTGAGACCCTTTTGCGTCGCTTTCTGAAGCTCAAGGTATCCCTTTTCCTCCATTGTTTTCAGTTGTTTTGGAGCACCGAACCCCACCCCTACACTAAACCCACCCTCCTCTGAACAATACACACACACACACACACACAGGCAAATGCAGTTACTGTACAGGTATTTATTGCACAGACTAATCATAAACAAGCAGTAGAAATACATTACAAACAAGTCGTGTCACATTCCAAGTTTTCTGAAGTCTTTATGTGAAGAAGAGAGTAAAACACAAGGTTTTAATCAATCAAAATGATCCCGCTCTGTTACCGTGCTGTCATCTCATTCAGTAAACACTCCCATCCCGTAGCGTGACGCAATCGATCACGAGACCCGCAAGAGACAAGCAACACTGACGTAAGGATTCTTGTAGCTGCTTTCTTTTAAATCGCGCACGGAGTGCAGCAGATCACAAGGGGTACCTTGAGCTGTAAAAAGCGACGCAAAAGGGTCTTGACCAGTGAGACTGTGTTGATCCAAAGTTGTTTACGTTCGTAATTTTTAATGAAATCGCTCCTCCCCTCTGAAACGACGGATCACATAAGTTTGACAGCTTGACGTGAGTGTGACATCACTAACCACGCCCCCTCCAACTTTCAGTGTTCTTTTCCGAATGAAACGCCTACTTTACTAAATCCAATCAATTTGCAGTAGAAAAAACAAGCCACGCCCTCTATTTTCCTCATTTAATATTTATCTCAGAAGTACATCAAAATATGTACTCTGAGTAAAATTGGTCGCAAACCTGGTTCACGTAGACTTAATTTATCCAAAAGCTATTGTTTCAAACTCATATGAGATGTTTAGCACCATAGCAACTGTCACAATATTAGCATTCTGAAGTCATGTGATGCTTTGTGTAGCTCAAATACGCTCAAATACTCCCCTGGAAATTCTACGATGAATTTTTTCCTGTCAATCATAAGCAGAAGCATGGAATTGGACTGAACTTTAGGATTTGAGCTGGGTGTTGTAAATATTCATGCTTGACTGCTGATCTCATGAGTTAGTTTGTGAGTTTAGGTTACGTTCTGCTAGAATGGGAGCGTCTGATTAATTCTCCGACTGTCTCAAGGTGCACATTTGGGAAAGAGACTGACAAGACCCTCGAAACAAACACGAGCGCATGCATATGTATGGTACTTGCAGAGAGACACCTCCTCCCGCTGAATAATGGATCTCTCTCCGTCCCGCTGAGGGTGTATTGTTGCTTGGTTTTGCGATGAGATTTGACTTTGCAGGTCTCTTCCAGGGCTCCTGCAGGTGAGGATGTAGATCACACTGAATTGTTGATTAATGCACTTGAAAACACAGCAGTAGTACTTCTCAGGCTACAAGATACTAATAATTGAATGCAGCAGCCACTGTCATGCTATAGGCATCTTATCATAAAAAGATATTAGCTTTAATACAAGCTAACTTCACGTACTATTTAAGGGGCTGATTTTCTGGCAATAAAAAAAAAGGAAGATTTTAATTGGTGTAGCATCAATATAACTTACAGAACATTAAACACAAATGTTCACTTAAATACAACTAATATAACATTTGAAGTAAGAAATGAAAAGTCATATTTTAAAGCACTCCAGTACCTCGCAACACTAGTGAACTAGTCTTCTAGCAGGTCTACTGTAATGAAGTCCGTTGATGGATGGTGAGTTTATGGTGTGTTTCAGATATATACTGTAGTATATTTATATTTACTGCTGCTACTCGGTATATCATTCTGAACAGACAAGGTCTCTAGCAGTAACTCAGCTCACATCCATGCACTCTGTGCCTTCCTTTTTAACCCTTATATTGTATTTTGTTGATGTAAATGTAATCTAACGTATTCAGGTTGTATGTTCTGCCAGGGCTATAACAAAACCGTTTCATTATTCAGCGGTTCTTTCTGAATAATCCACTCGATTATTAACAAACTGTACAAACAAACCTGGGCATGCTAGCAACCAAGGGAAGTGAGGAAACATAGATACACAAATATCATGAAACCAAATAAACTGAACAAAAAGAGTCTTTAGAGCGACACAAACTAGATTCTGGGGATATATTGACATCATCCTTACATGCAGCTCTTTCCCCACCAAACATATCGTTTTCTATTATCACGGGACATCACTTCAGTGTTTTCACTGTTATCAACGGAAGCTTTAAGATGCTAACATTTTCACTTTAAACTTTCAGTAGTCATCCAAGCCCAGTCCTGGCTGGTGTCCAGTTTTGCTCCTGGAGGAGCACAGTCCTGCAGAGCCTGTCAGTGTCTTCTGGACCACAGCCAGTGGTGTTTAGAGGAGGGAGACACTCCTGTCCAAGCTGATTATTTACTAAGCTATAGTAAGACATAAGGAAGGACAAACAAGCTTTCAGTCCAGTACACAAGTAACACAGCATCTGTGTTTGCTTATGAATTTAGGTGGAGAACCTCCGGTGGTTCCTGCATCAGGATCAAGCATTATTCATCTCGCCTGCAGAAGCCTTAGAAGATAGTCTTTGTTATCATTGGAAGTTTACCGCCATAAAGCATGTTTGTGTATTAGTTGCATGCATACATAACATCTCATTCAGTAACATTTTATTGTGATAAAAATAATGTGCCAGTACATAGACAAAAAAGAAGTGTCTAATAACTACTCGAAGAGCTTGATTTGAAGTGTTTTTGGTTATGAACTTGGGCTTTTATAATGTCATGTCATTTTTCCAGTATGTCTAAACCTTTGCTCAGGTCAGGTTAGAGGAACATCTAGGGGCTTGTTTCTGTGTTCAGATGCGTTTCTGTGGTGCATGACTGTTGGAAATATCACCGCGCTGGGAAAATCAATGCATATAGTCAATTCTAATTATGCCTGTAGTTTTACATTAAGAAAGAGATCTTGAATGTGCAGCGCTAACCTTTAAATAACTGGACCTCAGTTCTGCACCAAATACATGAAGGCACACGGGAAATAAGGGAATTAGATTTTTCTTCATTTGATTTTCCCTGGTTGCGGATGGATCAAACACAGACTCAGTGTTTTGTGAGTGTAGAGGAGATAACCTTCACCGTACGACTGTCAGAAACATCAGGCAGATCTGCATATCGCACATTAGGGATCACTTCTGATGAAATAAACAAGCCCATCCAATCTATATTCATACTGACTGTCTCTACTGTCAGAGGAGCCGGTTACACGGAGAAAGAAGAAAAACAGGCTTGTACGATCAAATGTTTGTTTTTGCTCTCTCAGTAGACTGAGTCTCCGTTCAGCTCTACAGCCTTCACTCTTCAGTGCTGGAGATCAGATGATGTGTTAACCCAGTTAATCGTTTTCATTTATAAAGCTCTAAAAATCCTACGGAGAAGTGCATTTCCTGCAAATATGGACAATCTTAGGGTCTCTGTTAAGTATGTGCAGTGGTATCTTTAAGGTGTCTAATTTTAACATATGAATTCACAATTATTCACTTTTGTAGAGTGTGGTCATAGTATGAGTAAACGATAAGTGAGCAGTGGTATTATACAGTGCATGTATTATATATAGATTACACTAAAATGTTGCAATAACAAAGTTACAGTGAATATTGTGGTAAATGCAAAGTTCAAATGTTACAAATAAGTTACTAGTAGCACTAGTAGCACAATTATGATACATGTTACAATAAAGTAGCAATTTTGAAATATATTGCTGGTTGTATTTGTTTGTGTTTTATCTCAGTATCAGTGATCAGGGATTTTATGTGTAGCAGTTATGCGGGAATGTGAGTTTAAAAGAGCTGGGTTAGACTATATAAACAACTGCAAAAATACGTTAATTGGGTGCAAACATATATATAAATAAACAAACAAAAAAATATTATTTTAAAGGGCTACTGATGATGTTTTCATAATTTTGATATTTTCATGACTGTGAAATAATTGGGATTAAATGGATTTATTACAGTTTGTAGTACTTGCCATTAGGAGTGACACAAAAGCTACTTTATATATATATATATATATATATAATATTTTATTACGGTTCAAATCTAGTCCAAAGGAGCCACTGTGTGAAAAGTGTAAAAGGCAAAAAAATAAAATAAATAAATATATATATATAAAAAAATATGATTACAAAATATAATATTATATTTTGTTGTCATTATTCATTATTTTTCACTATTTGCAGTATTTTTTACCATTTACCCTCCTCCATCCCCAACTCCTCCTTCCTCCACAGTCAGGCTTTCTGATATTCTTTGTTGAATCAGACTCATTTTATCTTAAATAATGTGTTAAACTTAAATATCATTAAGTACAGTACATTAATGTTATCTGTGTAGATCAGGTTTTTGTCAAACCGAATTGTTTGCTGAGTGTCAATTATTCCTTTATCACTGAACCAGCTGAAATGCATTACGTTATACCAATTAAATTGTTAAATGGTTTGGAACAGATAATGGGCAGTGTGTTTTAGCAAGGCTTTTATCAACCAAATGAAAAACAGGCCATTATGTCACACATCACATGATTTATGCAAAGACGTCATCTGACATTACTAGAAGAATTATTAAAGCATGTCCAATGCCTCATGGGGAATAAGTGAGAAAATAATCACTCTCTCATTAATGAAGGCAAACAATGACATGCCTGACCAGTCACACTGTTTTCACACACTTGTTCATCTTCAGACCATCATCATCTTCATCAGTCAACATGGCTTGACTCTGTGTGCAGAGATCAGTTCATCTGTATTATATGACCTTTGCTCTGTTGAACATAATGCTGAAGAAGGCATAAAAAAGGTTCTTTAAATTATTCAAATGTTCTGCGCACTCAGAAAATATAGTTCTTTTAGAGCTGTTCACTGAAAGGTTGTTTCTTTGCGGTGAAAAGCTCCTTGTGGGGGTTTTGTTTTTAAGAGTGCAGTGTGAATGTCTGTCTTTGAGATGTCTCAGCCTGTCTGAGCTGATTGAATGGTCTGGGACCAGGCCTCGGTGAGACGGATGAAGGCAGATGTTCTGCTCCTGGTCTTTCTCTCAGGTGTTGGGACCCAGATGTGGTCTGGCTTGACCTCGATCCTTGAGGACGTCTCCACACTAATCACAGCGCTCCTGCGCTCTCACTCCACGAAAGAAGTACACTTTATAATAGTTTAAAAACAGTATACTAATATAATTCAAAAGAATATAGGTAGGTGAGAGCTAAAGGTAACGATTTCCGACACTTGATTGCATTTAAATGAAATTTTATTATAATTTTATTATACTTTATATTAAATGCAATTAGTTTACTTTAAAGTATTTTTTTTACTTCAGTACATCTTTATATGTAATTTCAGAATTACTTCTATTTATTTATTTTTAAAAATATGGTCATTCTGAATGTCATTTATAATGAGCTAAAATATATTTTAATGCTTGTTTTTCATGTATTCAAATATATTTGTAATGATGTCATTGCAATTTAGTGCAGTAAAATATATGAACCCTCAATGTCAAATAGCACACTACAGTTAAACATGTTAGCAAGATAAACCTGTATGTTAGTCAATGCATCAAAACAAGTGGGCTTTTTTACGCACAACAGATGCTATGCCTTTTTTGTATTTGATATAATTACAGTGTGCTTTTCAAAAGTGTGTTAAGAAACAGTCATGAAAGTGCTGCTCTTATTAAGTCATTATAGAAATGCAGAACAGTTCTCGATCTGATCAAGTGTTTGCAAATCCTGTCGAACAGATTGGAAAGGAGTGAAACCAGCTCTTACTATCTGATCAGAATTACAACTGAGGTGCTTACTTGTGACTTTTTATTTTTTACATTCGGACTGGTTCTGCTAGTTCGGTTACACACGGATTATTAGGGTCCATTTAAATGCAGCTACTGTTTGTAGTCAACTCTGACATTATATCAGCTTCAAATACAACACAAAACATTCTTCATCACTGTCTTCTCCTTGCTTTCCAATAATACATGTAAATGTTCTTAAAGATAGATGCATTCACTGAGAAAAAAAAAAGAGTTTAACTGATGTGAGAAATGTTGTGCACAGAGACGGGTCTGGGTAGATGAACACACACACACACACACACACACACACGCTGTGTAGCAATATTCCCTCTGTGCTCCTGCTGTCAGTCACACATCACTTCTCCTCCAGCGCTATCATGAGCACAGCTGGGAGGGGAGGGGTGACAAGGCTGATATACGAGTTGATATTTGGCATTTTTTAATTATAGGCACCAGCCAAGAATTTACAAGATTCAGTGAACGGTTTTTGGTTGAAAACCGTTCACAGTCTTCGCCAAATTTAAAGGTGCCCTAGAATGCATCGAGAGAATATTTTAAATAGTTGTCTGATATGTACACAGAAGGTATGTAGCTTAGGTAAGGGGAAAAAATGCCCAGAA
>JAUCMS010000025.1:4745974-4758872 GCA_032357445.1 Enteromius radiatus
CTTTTTTCAGTCGTCTTTTGCAAACACTTGATTTCTAGAAGAAGTAGGAAACGACTCACAGTATGTTATGTCCATGTGCTCAACTCTTATTATTCAACCATGATAAGGTACATTCAGTTTTACATTCTAGGGCACCTTTAATAAGAGAAAACTATTGGTCGACTAATCTTTTACATCTTTAACACAGATGAAGTGTGGTTGAAATATGTAGTTGAGTATCATCAGCATAAGAATGTTAACTAATCCTGTTAATAATATTGCCAAGGGGCACCATGTCTATTGAAAATAGTTGAGGGCCTAAGACAGATCCTTGTGGCACTCCTCTACACACACACACACACACACACACACACATTCTCTCTCAGGACGGCCGTTAGAGCCTGACTCGTAGTTTTAATGGTTTGTGGCTCGGCTGCTTCGCTGTGATGTTGTTTCAGAGTTACTGGACTGTGTGTGTGTCTGGCTGTAGAGGATATTATTGGCAGAACGCAGGACCTCTGCTGTGTGTCTGCTAAATGCTCAAATAGTGTCGGAGAGAAGCCAAGCAGGCCACTGTCCAGCAGAGATGACCTCCAACCCTAATTAAACACACCTGAAGCAGCGAATCAAGCTCTTATATACAGTAGTAGAAACTTTCAGGCAGGTGTGTGAGCTAAACTCTCCTGATATGTATATATAAACACATAGAAGAAGCACACACAGGGAATCTTGTGTTGTTTGTATTTGGACATTATGATTTCAGTGATGCAGGAAATGTAGTGAAAATAGAGTTTATAATGCAGAAAACCACAGAATTTGACCACATTTGCACAAATAAATCAAAAGCAGGAAAAAAGGAAATTTCATATCGCTATTACAGTGACCAAAGTTATCGCAGTATTGTTCAAATGTACACACCCATAAGTCATTTCACCAAGTTTTGTGTTTAAAATCAACAAACAACAAATAAAATGCATTTTTGTTTGCATAAACACTAAAACAATAACATTACCAATAGGGTTCAGTCAAAATCATAACTGATTAATAAATGACTCCATAAATAATTCTGGATAGATTATCTGAAATGTTGAAATGTGTAGCTTGTTTTTGAATCCCAGCAGGGCATGTCTCTGACAGCAGGTGGCGCAGTACTGTATTACTGTAATACCGCTTTCACACTCTCTGCTGAATATGTGTTTATCCGGAGTGGTTCAAATCATGGCAATCAAATGTGGTTTTAATGATTATTAATGTATGAAATGGTAATACTAACCGTGGTGAATTTTATTATGATTTATCATCAAACGGGTAATTGTTCCATCCCTATTGTAATGACAGATGTCGCAGATATGTTTATGAATTGTATCAAGGCGAAGGCTTTGCTTCTGAATATTAATCATTATACGTGTTGATGAATATTCATGAGCTGGTGCAGTGATGTCACTCTGTTGTGATCAGAGGCGGAGCTCTCAGAGGAGCAGGTTTAGTGTAGTGTGCGTCTCTGTCAGCTGTAGTGACGGCTGGTTAGGGATGATCGAGCGTCTGTCATCAGGTGTTGACTGATGTTTGCTCGGCGCTGCTCATGGCTGTTGTTAACAGCGTTTATTAAATGAGTTTAGCCGCTGGAAACAAACACAAACCTGACCTCAGTCTGATTCCATTCTCTTCAGTACTGGATTTCATCAAATTCTACATCACTGAGATGTTAAAGAGGATGTTACTGTCCAGTCCAGCATGAACACTAAACAGACTCTCAGATATAAACGAGGAGAGATGTATTACTGAAGTGAGAGTGTGCACGCAGGGTCATATCAGATAGGGCTGTCAAGCAATTAGATTTTAGAATCTAACTAATTACATGACATGCAGATTTATTAATCTAATTAATCACAAACTAATCATGCGTTTGAATGGGGTGAGATAATTAGATCATTAGAACTCCTTTTTTTCTGTTAAATGAGAAAATCCTTATAATAGACATTATAAAAAGAAGCTTTAGAAATGAATATTTTGCTTCAACACATACAATTTTAAGGCTTAAAGGAACACTAGTTTTGAAAATAGACTCACTTTCCACCTCCACAAGAGTTAAACACTTGAGTTTTACCGTCTTCAGTCGATCTCCGAGTCTGGCGGTAGTACTTTTAGCTGTAGCTTAGCATAGATCATTGAATCTGATTAGACCGTTAGCATCAGAGTTTCTCTTCAAAAAAGGGACTCTTCTGTAGATTTTCTAGGTCGATATGGCTAGGAACTATACTCTCATTCTGGTGTAGTAATCAAGGAAGTGTACCAAGGCACAGGGATACTACATAGCGCTTGAAAATCAACCAATCGATCAAGTTTATTTCTAAAACACTGAATAAAACAACAATGTTGATCATAGTTCTGTACAAACAGCAGAGCAATTAAAAGTGTACAACACATACATTATTAGTTTCAGTGCATGATTGCATTTGTATTTTCTTCACTGAAGGTAAAATCTAGTGTGTGCTGCTGTTGTTCTTCATCTCTTTGACCTTCCTGTCTCTCTCTCTGTGTTTGTGTAGCTGGCTGGTGTCCAGTTTAATACCGTACAGCCAGAGGAACACACACACACACACACACACACACACACCTGTCTTCATCTCTCTCACCTTTATAGTCTTTGCTGCTTTAAAAAGGCTCACCATCACACCTACAGTGAGCTCTGCACACACACACACACACACACACATAAATCACTCGCGTAGTTTCCTCTCTAATCAATGCGGTCTGCTTGGATTTGCAAAACCCAAAATGAATATAGATTTGCTGTCCACTCGCACGCTAAATTATGCAAAGCGTAGTGTTTTATTTCCTCTTCACACTCACGGTGACGTCTGAATCTCACGCTGACCCAAACACACAGTACACTTCCTTCTAGGAAGGTAGCTCTATTACTGTAATACACACACACACACACACACACACAACTGTGAAGCTTTAGACACAGACAACAGTTGATTTGAGTTTGACATCAGCACAATACTGCATTCATACTGATGATCAATAACAGGTGAAGTGGCTAATGTTTTGACTTTTGGTTAATGAATTGGTTTATTGGATTAAGCAGGGAGGCACATTTTCAGAAAGGCTTTCATAAATAAAATTCCTTTATTTGGCTGCATTCGTTTGATAAAAAATACAATAAAAACCGTAATATTGTGTAATATTATTACAGTTTAAACAACGTGTTTCTGTGTGAATGTGTGTTAAAGTGTATTTCTGTATTTCCAGCATCGTTCCTCCAGTCTTCAGAGTCACATGATCTTCAGAAATCAGAATAATACACTGATTTACTGCTCAACACACATTTCTGATTATTAGCAGTGTTGAAAATGTTTGTGCTGCCCAGTATTTTTGTGGAGAACATGATACTTTTTTATTTTTATTCACAGATAAATTCAAAATAACAGCCTACCGTAGCATGGCTGTGCCTGTTAGCATTAATAAAGTCACTGTTTTTTTTTCTATTTATTTTAGGCTCGTTACTGATGGTGCTTTATTCACAGAACTCAGCACTATTAGCCTGCTACAATTAATGGTGTGCTATTACTGTCAGACGGTAAACTGAACCTTACGTAAAGCAGTTTACAGCAGTAATTTACCAAATGGCACGTCATGAGCGTGAGACGAAGTCGAGACGGAGGCCTTCAGTTCTGAAGGATGCTCGAGGCAGATTGAACTGAGGAGTTGTGTCACGCAAACACTTTCGCTCATGGAGACTGTTTTGATTTCATTGTCCTGCCGTTTTCAGTGGAAATAATTCTCACACCTGGGGCCTGTTTCAACACGTTCACCTAATAAACCAGGCTTATTTCAGTTAGTCTGGCTCGTTTTCAACAAAATCAACTGCTAGTAAGTCAGACCTGGTTTATTTGGTAAACCTGTTTTATGAATCTATACTGATATAATTTCAGCAAAGTGTCTTTCTGATGCTAAATACACCAATATATCATTGTTTTCTCATTTCAGTTGTGATTTATTTTCATAATTAATTTATTTACATTATGGGGTGATTGACCATGTATATGATATGGTAATATATTATAATATAATATTATGTCGGATATAATCAATCACTATACTATATACTGTTACAAATCAACAGAAGCCACAATGCAAAGGTGGAACAGTATTTGTATCCACCATGCACTGATGTCTATTTGCAAACACTACTCATGCACACACACACAAAGCATAATATAGCCTATAAATGAAAAATACAAGATGAATTTATAATACTATGACAAAATCATTAGCATTACTCTTAATATTGCATTAATGTTGAGTATTAGAAAGCTTGATATGCTGTAACGTGAAAAACAAAAACCCTGAAGTTACTTGATGTTTGATGATGTCATGAGCACACACTACGACATCATAAGCTCATAATGCTCAGCACAGACAGAAACCATCAAGCAGCGAGAGCACATCTACGCGGGTCTGCGGCACGTTTCTTCATTACTCCTGACCTTGGCTTTGGAGACGAGGCACACTTGTGCTGATTTCTCTTGTGTGTGTCTCTCAGGAGGAGCTCCAGACCTCTCAGAGGATAGAGTGTTTGAACGACGGAGGATATGAACTGCAAAAGTGAGTAATCTGTGTGAATACGACACAAGAAGAGTGTCTGTTCCTCTCAGTACTGATGTGAGCGCTCCCTCTAGTGTGCAGCGAAGCTGGTGCAAACCTCTCTGTTAACCATTTCACGGAGATCCCCATCGGTTCACAGCTTCTGAAGCTCTGAACAAAGGCTTTTATTGAAACTATAATAATAAATGCAATTTACATAATCAAATACCATTAAATATGAATTGATGTCTTTGTTTTATGGAGGGATTTTGGGATGTGGATATTCTAAAAAACCATTAGGAGACTATTAACCGCTACTGTTACTATCAATTACACCTGTGTCAGATTAATAAAACTGATCTGAGATAAGGTTAAAAATAATAATAATAATTCAGAGCAGTAATCTGGAGGTGCTGAGATGCTAATATCCAGTGGGAACAGAGGAGAAGAAACAGATTTTCATTGAATTAGACTTTTTTTACTCTAAGTAATGGTAAAAGTAAGAGTCATTGGACGTGATTGTGTGTTGCTTGCATGTTTTTACTCTAAGTAATGGTAAAAAGGAGCAGAAACGTGTGGTTGCATGTGTGTGTGTGTTGCTTGCATGTTGGTCTCAGCGTGACAGAGGAGCTGTATTCCTGTGAGGTTTACCACCATCTGTTCATCTGACTGTGAAGTAAACCATGCTCCTTTCGAAAAGGAATTCATGTGCTAAAGAAAGTTACATGTCAACATCATCACGAAAACACTATGTAAAGTTGATTAATTGTAGGATGTGCTTGTTTCAGTCATCAGATGGTGACAGACGTGGAGAATAACATCACAGTGAACACACATCCCTTGTGAGTATATGATCAATATCTCCATGGTTACACTGCACATATCATCATATGAACAATACAATTATTGCAATCACTTCATTCATTTGCAATCTATTGTATTCTATTGTTATATCTTATATGTGGTATTTTATTATCAGTGCCGCAATTTAACATAACATGAACATGAAATTATGCGTAATAGCACGCATTAAACCTTAAACCAAAGCCTGCAGGCTGCGTGTGCAGAATTCAAATGAAAGGTTTTTACTTCATGGGGTGTCGTTGATACACCCCTTTTATAGTGTTTGATTTGACTGTTTTTACTGTAATACGTACAGGACATGTCCCAAGAGAAATAAAGTCTTTGTAAATAAAGTCTAAACATGGCTCATGATATCCCTCAGCATCCAGCATGACTGGCGAGACTTCCTGCAGACACAGGATATCCTGGAGAAGAGAAGCCCCTCCCCTCCCTCTCTGTCCTCGGACAAGATGAGCACGTCCATCAGCATGACCACCCTATCAGACGGCAGCGCCCCGGTAAGCCCCGCCCTCTTGCAGGAGTTTGTCAGGCAGAGGTCAGTCTGGTCTGAAGGTCATGGCGTTGTGGAGTTTTCAGACATGTTGTTAGTAATCTAGGAATTGTTTGACATGCCTCTGTTATCTGAAGAAGGATATGCAGCTGTTGTTGTTCTGTGCTGAGAACATTCAGACTCTTCTGTTGCTTGATGAAGTCTTATGGGATCTGAGTATCTCATTGTGTGTAGGACAGCTTAAAGGGAAGTAATGATTCCACTAGAGGTCAGTACAGGGCTGTAACTGAACATGCTGCATGTGCAGTACTTCTAAATACAGCTAATTTGTTTGATAGCTTTTTAATGCATTGCTTAATCACAGTTTGAGGGTTAAACAGGCGTCAGTCAATCTACTACATGGTTAAGGCTTGTTAGTGTCACTATATCACAAAGAAACTGACTCAGTCTATTTCTCATTTGGTGTAATTGTATTCTGTTGCCCTGGTGTTGATTAAAGCACCAGACGAGAACAGACCTCTGTCTCTCTCAGTCTTTTAATTTCATGACACTCAACATTAAATATTAAGCGGCTGTGGACTGTGTCAGAACGAGGCCTCGTGTGTGTCTGCAGTGTGCATCGATCTGCTCTCGCTCGCGTTGGTCACCGGCGTGTGGTTGGGGACGTGGCCGATATTAAAGGTTGATTGATATGATTATGATCGGGGCTCTATTCATTAGAGCCGTGAGCGTGATTGTCTGCTCAGAGCCGCTGGGAATAAAACAAGCATTACCGATTCATCACGCGTCCTGCACCGCAGAGGAAGACGAGGAGAGGCACATGTCTTCAGGACGGAAAGATACGCCGTGCATGACTGATCAGAGGCCGTGATCATTAATTATCGGAAAACGCTTAAGATGCAGTTGACGTAATGACATCTTTGCAAGTCAGTGTGAGGTGAACACAAAGCATCTCAGTGTCTGGGTGTGGTCCAGAGCGCTCCAGGGATGGATTTTATTGAAGTGAACATGAAAATGAAGTTATTTGTTCACCCTCATGTGTTTGACTTTATTCTGTTGAGCACAAACAGCATCATCTCCTGTTCTGTCATGCGCTAAAAAAGAAAGATTTGTAATGTGTTGTGTTTTAAAGAGCATTCATACTGCTGGAACATGAGCATGCTAATTTAACCCTAGATGTACGTGCCACTGAATTAGAGCATCTCTACATGCCCTCTCTGCAGATATAAATCAATAAAAACTTTTAGTTGATACCTTGCCACTGATGCAAATGTAATAGGTAGGGGGCACTGTAAAACCACCCCACCCCTCCAGATTCATTAAGATGGGAATGTGTGGAAGTTTTCACAATAAAGGCAGGGTAAGTGATTTTTCAAAGATGCAAGGGGTGTGTCTGCTAATGATGTGGAGGAGAGTCTGCCTACACTGGACACGATAAAGCAACTGATGAAAATCATTGGAAATCTGTGTGAACACGTCAAGGTTTTTGTTGGAGCCGCTGGCATCTGGTGTAGACGCAGTGTAGCTTTGGTTTTGCTAGTTTAACAGAACTAATCGTTGCCTGGGTTGCGTAAGCTACATATGTGTGGGGCGGAGCTATCAAAATAGGGGCGTGTTTGTTTTGGTGATGTTTTGAAATATCAATATTGGTTTCCAGAAATCGCTTACCCTGCCTTTAATGAATATTATCGAGATGTGATTATCATAACTGAATAATAGTCTTTTTTTATTCCATGCTGGTTGTAATCATTCACAACTGGGTTGAGAGTACAAATGCCCCTTTCCAAAAAAAAAAAAAAAAGTATTTGGGTAAAAGGTGTTATAAAAGTCAAATATGCGCTAACATTGCACCCAGATCCTAAAACATGGTACACAGCATAGATAAGTGCTTGGGAATCACCTGAAAGCTTAGGAACAAGATATTTTCTCACACGTACAGCCAGCTCCTAAGAATGTAAATCACATTAAACCAAAGAAAGAAAGATGCAGTATGACGCTTCTTCTTGGCGTCTGTTTCTATGGCGACTCTTCCCTTAAGAATGTCTTTGTGTTCCCCATGAACTCTGAGTTTTAATCAGATGAGATTTAATCAGATCAGGAGTTCAGGGGTTTATGTGATGCAGCTGCAGTTATGGATCTACAGATGGCATTGACACAATTATGCTGGTTTCAGAGACATTGCAAGAAATAATTGTACCATGTCAAAGGTCAGAACCAGAATGGGAAGTCCAATTCTGGAAGAGACACATGAGAAGAGAACAACACGACTGACCAACAGGCAGGGATCTGCAGAAGAGCAGAGTGGAGAGATGTAGCTGTGAAGTCAAGAGAAAATGAAGACAGTCAGCTATGAGTAGCCATCATGTGGAAAACAAAAACAAAGCAGAAGAAAGAGAGAGGAGGAGAAGAGATGAAACCAGAGTCCTGACAGCTCTAGTGAAACTAATCTATTGATCAACAATATTCTTCCAGGAGCAAGAACTTGAGCTCTGAACCATGCTTTGGTCTTGACAGAGGCGTTTTGATCTTATACACAGGGTTGTCAGAGTAAATTGGCAGGGCATTAATGACCACATGCCTAGAGAAATACAATCTGAAATTAAGCCTTTCTTTTCTCTTACTCTACTTTACTACTACTAAGCAAACTGGTAACTTATAGTTTTGACCACACACCAGCTAATATTGCTATGGCAACATTGCAGCTTTACATTTGTGTTATACATTCTGTTAAGTCAAATGCTTTTTTTTCCCATTTAAGATCTAATTAGATTGACCCGAAATAAAAAATGCAAGGATCTTTGAGCAGTTTTAGATCAGCTTTGCTCCAAGCAGTACAACATCAGCTGTTGATGACTCCACCACCTGAAGAACCGGTTCAGCTTGTCTCTTCTGCATTCAAATGGGCAAAGGAACAGTAGTGCTTTATACAGGAGATGTGGTTTAGATCTGTGGGATTATTAGGGGGTATAGAGAATGAAGAGGGCAAGCTGGGAAACCCATCTGTGCTCAACTGTTCCCAGCTTTGCAGAAGTCCAAACCTCCTTCTCCTACACCGGTCTCAAACCCCAAGCTGCTATTGCTTCTAGACTAGTCCTTTCCAACTCAGTTATTACCCCATAATAATCCCATAATTTAATTACCCAACCTTCTTCATTTTATTCTTATTCTCCTCTTTTTAAATGAGTCCAGACAGAGCATTGTGGGAAATGTAGTTCATGAGAGAAGGAGCCAAAAAAAACTTACTCCGGAGTGCGTTTTTGGATCTGATAGCTACAGTATAAGCGAGGTTTTTGTTAGTCAGCTGAGAATTCAGGGTTTATATAACAGCCAATTAACACTGCTTAAATACCCAATCAAGCTGGCTTTATACTTGAAGTTTTATACAATAGAGATTGTTTAAAAAACAGCTTCACAGTTTTGAATAGGGAGGTTGAAGGGATGCCAAATTCATCAAATCTAGGACAAGTGCAAATTCTGTCGTTATTCTGTCGTGCTCATCCTAAACAGAAAACGAGTTCAATTCTGTGATAAGTAGCTCTATTGAAGACACTAGTGTCTATATTCAGCTGCAGTCAATTATGAACACACTTTATTTGGATATAAAGCAGAACTAATGGTTTTCAGTAAAGACTACTAATGTGAACGTGATTTGTCTACTGCACCCACTAACATTTTTATGTTTATAAAGCTTAACCCGTTTAGTTTTAGATTTGTAAAAACTAATCTTGATTAGTGCAACGGGTTTCCACGCAAATTTCTCAAGTCAACTAATTTGGGTTAAGAGTGTAGTCATGGGCCAACCCACAAAACAAGAGGAACATATTTACAAGGTACTGCGATGAAGACATGACCACAGACTAACAGATACGGCTAGAGATTTTCTTAACAGTTTTTAATCAGCACATGTGTTTTGATCGCTGCTGTTTCATTACCAGTTTAGAAGCCAACGGCAGACTGCATTTTTTCTGAAGAAAGATAAACATGTTCAGTGCTAAAAGCCAAAATATTAAATGTCATGGATAAATATTTACTTTTTTTTTTTTTCTTTCAGATTTCCAGCTGAGATTCAGAGCTATCTTACAGGGGGTTAGAGATGACTTGGAAAGCATCATGATGTCACTTTGACACAGAGATTGATAAGTCTGTTAGTGAAATCTGTGCCAGTGGTGACCCTTCAGAAACGGGGAAACACTGCCAGTGTCATTTGAACAGGAAATGGCATAAATGAAAAGAGTCATACGATACACAGACGTACTAATTCATGTCAGTATATGCGGTCTACAATGAGTCACGAGCATATAAGGTTAACAAACAGAAACGATTTAACTAACACGACTCTCTCTCGGTGTGCATTAGTTCACAATCAGTTGAATATTAAATTATGCAAATGAATACACTAATCTACTCACGTCATATTATTTAACACAATCCAGTCACTCATGCATTGTTTTAGGAATGAAGAAAGCTGCTGATTGAAGCATAATCTCCATTATCATGCTCAGATCTCGCTGTGTGTGTGTGTGTGTGTGAGATTAGTTTCACGCCTGTGACATCATCATCATTAATCATGTTGACTGACCTCAGCGGCGCTCTGAAAGTGTCTGATTGTCTCATCTGAGCATCTGCTGGCTCACTTCTGTAGTGATGCTGATGTGTGTGTGTCTTACTGAAGAACACATTCCACCCCAAAATGAAAAATCAAACTATATTTTGCCTAATAAAGCTGTTTTATAACTATTGAGATATATTCAATGAATACAGCGAGAGCAGGGCATTGAGTTCATTTCTAAATCTACTCCTGTTCTTCCTGCTGTCATTAAATTATTAACACAGCTCTCTCTCTCTGTGTGTGTGTGTGTGTGTGTGTGTGTGTTTTCAAGTCCAGTGGCCAGTTTTACCCAGTGTATTCCCAGGATTGTAGTGTTATTGCAGTAGCATATACTGTATGTGGCTTCGGTGTATCTGGTTGTTGGTGCGCTTACAAACTGCCTTACACACACACATATATAGCAAACTATAGCACTACCGTCTTCATTAGAGGACCTCAGGGAAAACACACTGAGCTCAAGGGTGGCGAATGCCACCCCGCATTACAATCGAACGTATATCTGTTGTGAGAAATAAACAATTTACACAATATTTAATCTCATATATATTTTGTATTATTTTGTTTGACTGTTAAATATTTGCTCATACATTTTTATGTATGATACATTGTATCATATCATATCATATAAAATGATTTATACATTTTACAGTCCCTCCTCAAAGGAAACACACTTGTGTCAGGCTGAAGGATAAAGGAGGTTATGTGCTGGAATTACACATAGAGATCATTTGTATAGTTGACCATATACGAAATGAACAGGTCTTGAAGGTTTCAGAATAAAATGGGCTCTAGGCCTTATGGTTCCAGACTTATGACCTAAAATGCTAATTTTTGTAACCATCCCACCAGCTCCGAGATCTGTAACGCTCTACAGTCTCTGACGCCTGGACACATTTAGGGCAGGGAAGAATAATTGGCAAAACAGTAGAAATACCTTTGATGCATTGACCCCTAAAAGGTTTATGTGACGATTAGTTTTAGAGTCAGAATAGCATCATTAGCACAATATTATAATCCAACGAAGCCAAAGGAAGGACCCCACTGTGATGTGTGTGTGTGCACTGATGAATTTTACATACAGAGTCTTTGGCCTGTAACTGTAAGTTGGTGAAGTGGATTTTCGTTCATGCTGTGTTGCTCTAATACTCAAGAAGTTTCCAAATCCTAAAGAAAATGAACCCAGCCAATCAGACTGAGCAGAGCGGAGCAACTCTCTTATTCACTGGGAGTCTAGTGTTGGAAATTAAGCCAAGACTAAAACAAGATTCTGGTAACAAGATTTACACTTACATGATGATGATATTTCACTATGCTTACTCTTACATTGACTCTGAAAGTCATATATAATGATTTTATACAGTACAGAGCAATTCATCACATCATCATAGTTTACAGTGGTGGTTTATTAGAGCCCTTGACTGTGAAACAAACTGTATATTCAGAAAAGAAGAGGAACATCATACGTCTCTTGGCTGTTGTGGAGCGGGGAAGTGCTTGTGGTCGAGGTGTGTCCTCAGAGGCGTCTTAAGATTAAAGCTGTGGTTTGGGTGGAGGTTGGCAGAGAAGAACAGAGAGGGTGAAGGTGTTGGAAAGTCTCTTTATCTGCCCAAGCCACTCATCACAGGGTTAATACGTGTGGATTTCAGGGTTAGAAGATGCTGTACAGGTGAACGGATGATGAGATCATATATTTTCTGATGTTTTTTAGTGTAATTGGAAATTACTAGAGCTTTGACTGGTGTTTCCTCCGGCGGATGAACGTCACAATCCACAGTAAATGAGTGTTTATGTTTGAAGATGATGCTGAAGCATGAGTCCACTGAATACACACAGTGTGAATTACTGCCTGAAGGATGACAGACACGAGAGGAATCGCCTTGTTATTCCAGAGTGTGTGTGTGTGTGTGACTACAGTAGCGTGTCCATGAGTGTGTTTCCCATGTGACAGTGTTAGGACAAGCAGAACGCAGTGCACGCTGCTGAACATGATTACACAGAACCAGCCGAGATCAGTAAGAGCTACGCAACAGTGCTGCAGTCTGAGCCGTGCGGTTTTTAATAACTTAAGAAATAACTGCTGGACCCCCCGGGTGAGTTGGAAAATAATAAAAGTCCATTTCAAATGATGATTGTGCTTGACGGAATTTTGAAAATAATATCAAAGGCGCATTATTACTAATACTAACATTTATAGAGCACTTACGCACGTCCTGAGTTTGCTAAGTTAACATATTTAGTTGACCCTGGAACAACATTTTATTACAAAATTTTAGTTTTGACCATATGTCTACACCTAAACCTAACCCTACCCATGAGTAATGGCTAAAATCAGAGGAAATGATAGATGACTGACACTGATGTAC
>JAUCMS010000025.1:4764969-4775460 GCA_032357445.1 Enteromius radiatus
GGGGGAAACATTAATACTCGGGAGATGGTTCCCGCTGCAGTGAACCAGAGAGCGCCACAGAGGCGCGACTGGTGACACACAGATACTTACACTTAACTACAATCTTGAGACACTTTATTTTAAGTAGCTTATGTCTGTGTACTTGATCTTATAATTACGTTGATTAAAGTCTGTAAGACATATGTGACAATCTTTTGGTTACAAGTATCTGTGTAACAGACTCGGTGTGTAACATGTGTGTAACACTGGCTGTCTGTTACATCTACATCATTACTAACTGTTCCGTAACTTAGTTGCCTGGTAATTACATTTTGTTTATGTAAGTACAACGGCTGCTACTAAGTAAAGTGTTACCCTTTTTTGAACCGTCTTGTTAAAGTCGCGGCAGCATGGCAAACGGTGCGTATATCTGATATCCGTGCGGTGCTGTGATGCGTGAGCTTTAGGGTGTTCCCATCAAACATCAGGTTCAGCTCCTGGGAGTGTTTGGGGCTCTGAGGAGGATTGAATCTTGCACAACAGGGGCTCTATTACAGTCAGATCCCATAATGCAGCACTTCAGCAGCATGTCAGCTCTTCAACTCCAGAGAGACAGAGCACTAGCCGTCTGCTGTCCTTCTCCATCAGTCTATCTCCCGTCTCTCCCTCCATCTCTGCCAGCCATCTGTCAGTTTTATGTCATTCACTATTTTTCCACAGCTCCCTCGCTCCCACATCTACTCCGCTTTATTATTCTCCTTTGGCTCTTTTTCTTTCTCTGCTCATTTCTGCCTTGGTCTTCCTCTAAGTGGAGGAATGGACTCATTAATAGTTGAAGAGTGAGGTAATACCTCTGCTCGCTTTAGTCTGGGAAACTCTGCTCTCGGTCCATTTGAAGATGGAGCATAAATGCGCCTGACTCCCATCCGTAACGGCTGAGCGCAATAAAACGCCTCTTAATTGCAGCACAACAAAATGTCAGCTCCTGTCGGATCGGCAATAAAAGAGAGGGTGACTTTGAAGTAGTTTGAACACATCAGGGTACGTGTCGTGATGATCAGCCAGTTTGACATCCTGTATACATCACCAGAGAGAAGTTCAGCACAAGATCAAATATTATGCATGGATTAATCACTGACCAGACGTTCACTCTCAATACTAGATGTGTATTTTTATTTCATTCCTACTACAAAAATACATCAATTCAATTAGATTGTCTGTGATTTTGAATACGTTTAACCTAGAGTTTATGCATTACATGCATGCATATTACTTACTAATCATCCCTTTATTAGCCTGGGGGAAGATATGCATGTGTTCGGTTCTGAACATGGAGATATTTCCACAGATGTATAAACCTGCACTGAACAAGTCAGCATAACATTGCTCATCTTGGCTCAAGAGAACAAAGCGGCTTTTGTCCAAGTGTTGATTAAACATCAGTCTCGTAGTGTCAGGGTTGTCAATCAACACTGCTGAATCTCACTCCACCTTTACTCTCAAACACACAAACAGACTGAGCCTTCATTCGTGTGTTCTGCTCATACGGATTGATGTGTTTCTGATGGTCAGGAGATGAAGACTGAATGCTCAGTAATTATTACTCAGGATGATTCAGGCTGAAGATACCGAGAGCAATGAAGGAACATGTCAGTCTACAAAACAGAAGGCACACAACAAAACATGATTTAGACAAAGAACAGGACTAGAGAAACGAGAGATGTTCCTGTGTTGTTCTTGCCTCCAATTAAAGCCGAAAAGCAAACGTTCCTCAAGACAAGACAAGGCTATTCCATTTGGACCAGTGATGGCTCCCTCTGGACCTGTTATCTAAGATAAACAGCAGAGCCGTAATGGAGGCGCGGATCCAGATCTCAGGACTTCTTCCGTTACCATGGGGACACTGGCTCCATCCCTACTGCTATTTCAGGAGACAGGCAGCCGAGGCAGGACCGAAATTGGCCCAATTTATGCGTAGTGTGCTGCGGTGGTGAAATAAGGACAAACGCTGAGAGTGCAGATGAGTGTCCCAGAGGAGACGTTTAACAAACACAGCGGCGAACAGGAGGCTGAAGTGCTGCGAAGCTAATAGACGGGGATGCTGGGTAATGAAGGAGCGCAGCGGCTCTTATAGTGCTGTGATCCCGGTTTCTGTTGTCATTCGGTGACGTCTGTCTGTAAGGAACACCAGAAGTCTTTGTCAAGCCGTCGTTCAGCGCTCTGACTGCCACAAGACGTGGTTTCTTTCTTCACCTGCACCGCTCGGAGGAAAGCGGGCTCTCTGATCTTCTGCGGCGCAGTCGTAACTCATACACAGGAGCATCAGGAAGGCTTTGATCAGTCGTGTGTCTCGCAGCAACTTTCTCTGAACTGTGTGTGAACTGCAGTGTGTTTATCCTCCACATCGCATGACACTGAACTGAGTCTGACCTCTCAGAGCAAGAGTGTGTCAAACTCAAGAAGTTATAATAGCCCTCCTGTCTGCCGTTACAGCACTGTAGCCAACATAGTGCATTTCTTTATATGTATATATTTAGCGTTTTTAGCTGTAGTGGAGAAGTTTGTTTCTCAGTTTTGATTGAAATCAATGACGCGATATCGGCTCTATCCTCGGTTTCCGTCTGTGAATACTACGGCAACGCACATGGACAAATGCAGAAGTGGTAGTTATTTACTGTTCATTTCCATATCATCAATCATGATTACACTCTCCACAATCCCAAAAAACATAGATGCGAGGCCAGAAGATATTAGAACAGTCAACGAGAGCAGATATCGGCGTGGTGTTTCTGAAAGAAAAGAGACTCTGCTCTTGCGTGTGTTTTAATAGATGGTTAAGCTAATATATATATCATTCACTGTGTAAGTAAATGTGCAGGTGGTCAGGTGATAAAACAGCTCCGTCGTTGCTTCATTGAACTTCGCCTCTGTTGTTGTTTTGAATGTGACCTCTAGTGGCGTAAACCTACAGATTGTGCCTGTGTTAATTGATTCCTGGTAACATCGTGACAATACTAAATATGGCACTGTCTCCTCTGTATTTCTCCTTCTCATTCTAAGTGTTTTCAGTAGATCCATTATTAGACGTAAAGCCATCAGCAGATTTATATTGTAATGACAACAGTGATGGCTAAACTATTGGAGTAATCTTTTCATATCCAATCATCGATCTTGAGGGAATTTGCCACCGGTAACAATCTGACACGTACGGCGATGCAGGAAAGATAATAAATGCAGTTATTACTTTTCATCTCTCTGCCTTTTTTTCCCCGGAGGGAGGTCACGGGGAATTTACACGCTTCATATGAGATGATTTCATGTGTTTTCTCGTACCCATTTATAGACTGCGATGCACAAATTAGCACACTTTCATTTTTCGCCCGTGTCTTCACTTATTAATCTGAATCTCAATCAGCTTTTCTCTCTAACAGAAGAAAATGTCTTATTTTGAGTTGGCGTAAATGAATAGGAAGGCATTACGCTGACCTTCACCTAAATTCATTGATGATCCTCTTTTATATGAAACCACTGTCGATCACAGCAAAGAGAAACCAACACATTTCCCCAAAGCTGACCAGAATTCACCAAACATATTTAAATGAACCTTTATGACCTCTGCAAGTCCTCCTCGCACCTGCCGTACAGTGATACGTGTGCTCACCTTAGAGCGAGAGATACACTTAGTGTTTGAATCAAATTCTCAAGCCTTTTATGCATTT
The DNA here is from genome assembly GCA_032357445.1 of Enteromius radiatus. NCBI lineage: Eukaryota > Metazoa > Chordata > Actinopteri > Cypriniformes > Cyprinidae > Enteromius > Enteromius radiatus. Next base: position 4,768,668 of record JAUCMS010000025.1, read on the forward strand.
ATGCAAAATTACATGTAGAGATCCATAGCGTTTCTGCTTGAAGGGCACCTTGATGGACTGGCATCGGGACTGCAGTGGTTTGTGGGTATTCTGTGTTGTCACATGGCTCGCACGTCCTGTGCAGATGACATCCAGACACACTAATGCGGCTTCAGTTTCGCAAATTTGTCCTCTTTTCACCTGCGTTTAACACTGAACACTTCGGTGATTAGATCACCAAACGCATCCTAATACCAACAGGAAAAGTGGACTTTGGAGTAATTTGATTTGGTGAGCATTTTAATCACATTATAGCTTTTCTGTGGTGCACCTGAATCATCACATTAACAGTAGAAGATGTTAAGATGCTGCAGGAGCACGAGGCAGGAGCACTTTATTTTGATAGACATTTTAAAGTATGTTGAATATTCATGCAAGGCCATGCAATCTCAAACTCAGTTGAAGATCGCCAAATAAAGGCTTAGATTTGGGTGGGTTCCTCAAAGTTGTATGGATCTGGATGATTTGGATTATGGCACACAAATAAAAGTGTTTCGTTTTGTAATTATGTTGCATTTTTGGTGTATTTTATAGTTATATTGTCGGAGAAAACCCTTTTGTGGCCCGTGGCATGTAGACATAAAACGACGAGGAAAAATCTTGTTTAACATTATAAAGTCCTGCTAATATTAAGTAGACATACGGCTAATAAAAAGTTAGTTGACATGAAGACGCAACGTTATTTTTTGTCAACATGATGTTCAAAAGGGAACATAAGAATAAAGTGTTACCAACTGAGCAATTAGCATGAGATCATAATCCCATAAAAGCATAGACGGGAGTGGAAATTAAAGAACACAAATGCAACAGCTCATTTCCATAATGACCAACCAAGAGCAATGCTAATTAGTGTTGGGTCGCAAACAAGCAGAGCCAACGGTAATCAGGTGTGGATAATCTTCTGTTAAACTGACTACAGCGAACCTTAATAAATCATCTTGCCTGATTCATTGAAATACTGCCCTCCCATAACTACTGCATCTGCAAGAAAACTCCTGTTAAAGGACCGTTCACAGCCACATCATAACTGATAGATCAAGCTAAATAAACTGTTTTTGAAATTTACGGTCAAATGTACTCTTTTGCCTTGATCAGCCGGATTCGTAAGTAACTGCTGTGTGAAGAAGAAGAAGAAGTGTGTAGCTATTATTCGTTTTCCCTTTTTAATTTAACATTAAGTTAATATTTTGATGTGTCACATCAGCCTGAAATGATTACATGTGAATGTTGGAGGGTAATCAAATAAATGGGTAGCATTTTACAATAAGTTGTTATTATGTATGAACTAATATGAACAAACAATGAACAATACATTTATTACTATTTATTCATGTTTGTTGTTTATTGCTAGTTGATGTTAGCTCACAGCGCTTTAACTCATGTTACCAAACACAGCTTGTGAGTTGAATCATTTATACTGAAGATTAATAAGTGCTGTTTGAAGTATTGTTCAGTATGTTGTTAACTAATGTTAAGTAGTAGTGAAGTACATTTTGAATCAGCTTTATGTTGAACAGTTATGCAGTCTATAACAGGCGTGATGTATCTAGACGGCGTGATCTGTCATCACTGTTCAGTGTGTTTATGGAGTGAAGCACAGATTGTCTGGGGTGTCAATATTGCGTGTCTTTGATTGAGAGATTTGACTGGATGATGAATGTGTTTCACACACTAAAATGGGTTCATAACACACACATCATTCATCTGACTGATACTGATTGTCCATACACACTTATCTGTGTTATGCAGTAGCTTTAATGACCTGCAATCTTCTGCTTTTCATATGACAATATCAAAGTAATGGAAATATGTACATTCACAATATTCACAATGCTGACTTTTTTCCTTCAATTGTTCGATTCATCATTTGAATGATGCATTATACCGATTACAGAACCAAAACGTAAACGTTTTTTAGTGCACCGCTTTTGAAGACTGTGGGATTCTCGATAGAATAACACTGTCAAGTCATGTATGTCTGCTAACAATCAAACTTTCTCTTCAGTTCAGTGGTTCTTTTCCATTATGTGTGTGTTATTACTCTGAGACGTCTGTTGAGTGCTTTCCTACATCATGCCAGAGTCCATCAGTGCAGTGCACACTTAGCGCTGAGAATCTTACTGTAAGCGTGCAAGACGGGAACACAATAAGAGCGCGCGGATAACTGGAAGCAGCACTTGAAATAAAGGAGTCCCGCTCTCTCTCCGTCTTTATCTGGCATCAGAAGCTGCTGTAAAGTGTTCTGACCTGATTAAGGCCACGCTGCTGGAAATTGGATAAGGGAATTGCAGCTGCGGAACTCTATTGTGGGAAAAGTGTTATTTTTATCCCTCTCGACAGTCGTGGCACTAAACCTGGAGAAGAGGCGGTGGAGTGGGGGATTATGGGTAAGACGATAAGAGCTTGAGAAATTCTCTGGTCATGGATCTGTCATGGGCGTATAGATCGTCATTACACCCTAATCACATTAGACAGCTCGATTAGAGGCGAGTCGAGGTGGAGCTGCTGCTCGCGGTTAATTGGCAGCGTTGGTGAAAGCTGGAGATGAGAAGCTGGGCTTTCATTGAATGAAATCAATATTCAGCTTATAGCCGAGTACTGTAAGTGGCATCATCTTCTGCTCTCTAATCACCTTTCAATGGAATATCCTTGTAATCTTGGTTATTAGGCTCGTAATACAGTGTTCTTGTGTGAGAGGGGATGAAACTTAAAAGAACGTCACATTTTGGAGTAATACTCTCTGGATTACCATGGAAATGATTTTAAAGTCATAAAGAGAAGCAGTTCATGTAAAAAATAAATGAAATACTTTTTTGGTGTTAATGACACAATTTCTGTGGAGACGGCTTGATGTATCTGGTGGTGCTGTCTAGGATAGGTGACCATCCGTCCAGTTTTGAATATGTCTGAACAGGAGGTGTTTGAGAGGCAAGAGATCATGGAGGGGATAAACACAAGAACTGAAGCCAAAAGAGAACTATTTTAATTTTGGGAGACTCTTATCTGACGAGGTAAAATAATTCAGTTGGTCTAATCAGCAGGAGTTCGCTGCTAGGTACCGGGGGTGGCAAAGCAGATCTTCCTGAATACTGGAATCTGCATCCCGGTAATTCATTTTAACAATGAGCTGCCAGTGAAAGAGAAGTCTATGTTAGGGAACTGATTGTGTTAATTAGAAACGAGGAAAGGCTATGGGGAGCCTCAAATCTTCAGACAGGGGAAGATCAAATGTAAATATTGGTTGAAAACCAAAAGTGTGAAAATCAATCAAAGCCATGAGTTCCCAACCCCTACTGATCATTTGAGTTTCATTTCATAGTTCAAAATTACACATCAATACTTATCTTGCTGGATCTGTCTGCTAACCTAACCTTTACACAGTTAACCACCAGATCTTCCTGTCAGCGAAAGGGCATCTCAGGAACCACACTCCAGTGGCTTGAGTCTCATCTCTTGGATAGGTCCTTCAAGGGATCTTGGAGAGGTGAGGTGTCCGAATAACAACTCAACTCAACTGGAGTGCCTCAGGGCTCGGTTCTCAGACCGCTTCTCTTTAGGGTTTGTCTTTCAGAAACATGGCTTTTCATATGACTGCTTTGCTGATGACACTCAACTCTATTTCACCTCTCATTCCATCCTGATGATCCGACGATAGCGGCTCACGTCTCGGCTTGTCTAACCTTGCTGAATGAAGGACTCAGCTTTTCCAAGACAGAACTGCTTGTGGTTTCAGAAATCCCATCACTTCAATTTCACCATCCAGCTAGGCACATCAACTACAACTTCTTCAGGGCAAACCAGGAACCTTGGAGTTGAGATTGATGGTCAGCTCCTGCAGATTTTCCCTATCAACATTAGGAAGATCAGGCACTTTTTTTTTGTTTGTTTGGAACATGCTACACAACAGTCAGTCGTGGCCTAATGGATAGGGAGTTGGACTTGTAACCCAAAGGTCACAGGTTTGATTGTGGGTGGTGGCAGTGAATTCCCAGCACTCTCTCCACCTTCAATACCACGACTGAGGTGAGACCCTTGAGCAAGGCACTGGCAATGGCTGCCCACTGCTCCAGGCGTGTGTTCCCGGTGTGTGTGGTTGTTCACTTCTCACTGCTGTGTGTGTGCACGTTGGATGGGTCAAATGCAGAGCACAAATTCTGAGTATGGGTCACCATACCTGGTCAAGTCACTTTACTTCACTTCACTTCACTTCACAACTCCTTGTTCAAGCTCTTGTTCTGTCCAGACTGGACTATTGCAGTGCTTTCTTGGCAGGACTTCCAGCCAGCTCTATCAAACCTCTACAGCTAATTCAGTTCTTTAACAAGCTGAAAATAACACGTCACACCTCTGGCTACCAATAGCTGCTCACATAAAATATAAGACATCAATTCTTGCCTACAAGAACACCACTGGCTTCACCTCTTTATGTAAATTTACTACTTAAAGTATGTGCATTCTGCAAGCGAACAACCAATTATTGTGTCATCCCTAAGAGGCACAGAACCACTTTCACAGATTTGTACATGTATTGTTCCCTGCTGGTGGAATGACATGCCCAACTCAATCCAAGCATCTGCTAAAAACACATCTCTTCGATCTATACTTGACCCTCAAACACTTCTCTATTCTATTTCTATTGCACTGTATATTCTGTTGCTATTCTATTTACTCATATTTCCATTCAATCTAATTGCTTTCTTTTTATTATAAAAAGCTTACCACGTGTACTGTGTTAGGCTGAGACTGAGACTTATCACTGTGCTATTGCTCAATTGTTGCCTGATTTCTTCTATTCACCTCATTTTTAAGCCGCTTTGGGAAAACGTGTCTTCTAAATGCCTCAATTTATATTATATGAATTAATTAATTCTGTAATATTAATTACGCAGTTATAACTGCAGTATAAATGCAATAATAATGGCGTCTCTGAGATGCATTAAAGTCAGGGTAGATTTGTAAGTCTACATACAAGCCACTTAAGATGCAGCTTCTGCACCACTTCTGCGGTATAAGGATGGATTTTGTTGGTACTGATGTAATTTTATTGATAACAGTCCTACAATTCCAATTGCGTTTATTGAATACATATCTTTACACTAACAATGAGAAACATTCAATGAGGTTAGAATTGGTCAAAATGTCCCAGGAAAACAGTGTAAGGGAGGAAATAGTGTCTCTTAATAAAAAAGTTTTTGTATTGGTTTGGAATTTTTAGTTTCTCACGATCAGTAATGGCCCTGACCAGATATGTCACGCTGTTAAGTTTTGCCTTTTGTGTTTTTCTAGTTTGTCAGCTCAGATTGTCCTCTTGTTCTGTGAATAGATCCAGAACTGCTGTAGGTATTTTGCTGTTGTGCATTTTGTATTTCTACCTTGTTGGGTCTATGTTTGTGAATGAACTGCCTTGTTTAGATCATGTCTTCACCTCGTTCCAGCCTGACTGTAACAGTCTAACATATAAACACTTGTTATAGGCTTATAATGATGGTTTGGAAGATGTACACACTCATTACCTTAATTTGGTCTTTTTTAAACAAAAACAAGTCCTGTGGTTATTCATGCTGCACAGATACGTCACCGTGCCTCACGACAGTTTGTGTAATGAATTGAAGAGTGTAGACTTGTTATAAGCTTCATTGACCTCTATGCCAGCACTAAACGACCTTTCTGCTCTCAGTAATTGCTGTATGCAGTGGGGCAGAACATTGGCCTTTAAACGGCCCTCAGCACTGGCCTCTGAGTTTGAACACACATTGCGAACCAATGTCAGAGCTCACTGTACACTAGAACATGTTGCTCTCGCTGGTTTTCAATGAGGATGGTGTATTGCCAGGTGGAGTGACTCTCCATCACGCGATCAAAAGTTGAGATTTTAACAAGCGCACTCTGCAGCACTCTCTGGCATCCATTAACCAATCAGAAATTCCCATTGTGCCTGCTCTCTGTACTCGGGCTTGATTTGAGACTGACACAGCTCTTTCTACACACTCAAAACACATTGTACGCGTTCCTATCCATCCGTCAGAGCCAGGTTTGGAATGAGAACAGAATTATTTTGGATCCTTTAAATCCCATTACCAATTACTCCAGTTGCTGACATAATGGTCGCTGCCCTGAGAAGTCAGCGCAAACCGAATGAATCATTGCCATTTCTCTTGTGTAAAAGTATTTCAGATAGTAGAAAAGTAGTATAGCCTCTCGCAGTGACAGACGGTTTCAAAGCGCAGTTCAGTTTTTGTGACACCGAGACTTCAGTCGTGACCGAGAGTGAATACGCTGGATGTTTCGCTGCACTGCAAAAACAGACTGATGACAGCTCATGGAGTAATGTAATTGTGTCCTATTCTGTCTCCATGATTGTCATTCAGCGTAATATAACACATTCATGATGTGAGAACCCCAGTAAATTCTAAAACATCGGCTTTAGCTTTTCATAGAGTTTGTGCTTCCTTATGATAAACAATTAAAGTGTGTTTGGCGTGCTGTCCAGGGGGCGGTGAACACCGAACCCTAGCAAGGGCTGATCTCAGCATCCGGCTCGAACTCCGCTTGCCCATCCTCGTAGGGAGGCGTGGAATGAGGCGGAGAAAGGGGTGGAGGAGGGATGCATAATGAGATACGGAAGGAAGGGTGCAAGCTATATACGTACTACCAGACCGTTAAAACAGTAGGTTCTGTATAGTATGAATGTGGGTAGTATGAATGGAATTCGGACGTACTACATCCGCCATATTGATGATGTCACGTGTCATGC
>JAUCMS010000025.1:4799579-4816093 GCA_032357445.1 Enteromius radiatus
GTAACTCAGTTACTATTTGTGATAAGTAACTAGTAACTATAACTAATTACTTTTTTAAAGTAACGTGCCCAACACTGCTAATAATAAGCATATATTTGCATAAAGCATCCATATTTGTCCATGCCCATGTTGATTAGAGTATTAATTACAGCATAGCATGAATTTTTATATAAATATTAGATGACACATTATTTTAAAGTGTCACAATACAGAGTAATTACCTAATTAGGTGCTTAGTAATAGCCATTGTACTTACACAAAATAAAATGCACTTATCATGTAACTAAGTTATAGTAAAGCCTGTAATTAGAGTTAGTAATGATGTAGATGTAACAGACAGCTAGTGTTACGCACACGTTACACACCGAGTCTGTTACACAGATACTTACACTTAACTACAATCTTGAGACACTCTATTTTAAGTAGCTTATGTCTCTGTACCTGAACTTACAATTACATTGATTAAAGTCTGTAACACGTATGTGACAATGTTTTTGGTTACATAAGTATCTGTGTAACAGACTCGGTGTGTAACATGTGTGTAACAGTCGCTGTGTGTTACGTCATCATCATTACAAACTGTTCCATAACTCAGTTACATGATGAGTACATTTTCTTTTATGTAAGTACAACAGCTACTACTAAGTACTTACCAGGTTATTACTCTGTATTATGGACACCTTAAAATAAAGTGTTGCCAAATTTATATATAGACAGAGACAGAGGGAAAGAGTGAGAGAGTTTTATTGTATTTATTTATTGCATGTACTTCTTTATCTTCAGAGGTCTTCTCTCAAAATCCCTTCTAAGAAGCCAAAAGGCATTGTCTTGCGGAGCATGGAGGTCACCCTGTGCTCATCTCGTCAGAGTCAGTGAACACATCAGAAGAGCACAAGCTTCAGTTCCTCTTCCTGTCGGTTTGTCTTCTCAGTGTCACTGAGGTGGAGAAGCCGGAGGAAGAGTCGCGTCTTCTGCTGTAATCTCTGTCTTTCTTATCTGACTGTCAGTAATAAGCTTGTAGTGATTTCATGCTGATAGCGTCTTCAGTCGAGCTGAACACAGTCAGAGAACGCCAGCTCAGGTATAGAAGCTCAGATTCAGACATGCCAACACATCTCAACGATGTACAGCAGGTTCAGTATCCAAACGTTCTCTACAAACACTGACAACATAAAGACCAGGAGATAGAGAGCAACCGTGAGGGGTGCTGGGATTGTTCCAAGGACTTGCAGGGCCATGAACATGACGTAATGCCATCCTGATCTTTTGAAGCTCAGTTTGGTGTGACAAATACACTTTTTATGAATTTTTAAACAAAAATGGTTTATATTCTGTGTAAAGTGATTATTAAATAAAGTTTACATTTTAGTTGCTGCTTTACATACAGTATTATACATTTCAGCAGCTATCCGAACGTACCTATGTACAGACAAACCAGACTGGAATAAACTACATATGCTCTATCTCTCAAACTTTCACAAACCCAAGGTCACTGCAACAGCACAGACTGGAATCTATAAAAACATCATTACAAACAAGTATGAAAGAAGGCAAATAGCGAATGCAGGACATAAATACGTCAATAACCTTGAGCAAACAACTGGGATTTGAATGTAGGGAGAGATGACATTTCACAGAGAGAGTTTCACCGAAAGCCCTGCCACTCACAAAAGACAATATGAACTTGGAAAACATTAATAAATTGGATCCATAGGACCTAAGAAGCCAAGCAGGAGCACTGGGGTGAATCAAATCGGCCAAACCCATGCAGGGCTTTAAAACTGGTGAGCAGAATTTTAAGATGTATGTGAGGAGCCACAGGCAGCCTGTGTGTGTTTCTGGAGGACGAACGAGATGTGTGTGTTTGGACACGGCCAGATTGTACCCTCTGAAGCAATTTAGAAGGAAGGCCAGTTTCAGTAATCCAAACTTGAAGAGATGAGTGACAGATTCACCACTGGTCCCATGACATGAACAGAAGTGGAGAGCTGTAACAGAGCACCAACAATGTCAAAGCGTAGCTAAAATAACGTCAAACAAGGCACTTGAGATCTGTACTTGCCAAAAACGTACAGCTTCAGCTTGTCCAGGCTTGAGTGTCATCCTCATTTTAATGTCATGGATACAGGAGGATTAGATAGGGAAAGAATTTGACCTGGCCCCCTTTCTTTTTTTGTTTTTGGCCTAGAGAAGGCATATAGTTTGAAAAAAGAAGTGGTCCTAAAACAGAGCCTTGGGGAACTCCTCAAGATGGGAGGTGATTTCCAAAAGACACAACACTGTCTATTGTAAGGTATTGGGAGAGCATGTTCGTTAATAGATGAAGTCAGGACGCTCGAGGAGGTCATTGATTACTCCTAAGATGGTTATCTCAAAAACTAGAGTATGAAAATAACATGGTATGAATTATAAATAATGCAAATTCAATGTTTCTTTAATGCAGTGTGTAATGTTAACAGTCTGCAAAGTTGTAAATCCGAAAGTGCATAATGAAGTTCATATAGTACTGTACGTCACAAGTTAAGACACATGAATAATACCCACCCAGGGTCTGTGAGGACATGCCATGAAAACTCAATAATATGCTACAGCTCGTTTGTGTGGATAACATAATGTTCAGATGCTGTGCTCATTTTCACGTCGAAAGGATGAGGCTGTAAAGAATCTTTATTACAACCTTTTGCTGTGTTCCCATCATTTCACTGACGATCTTTGCGGGTTCAGCGTGGGATACATAAACTGGATGTCCTTGAAAGATGGGTCAGCTTCCTCCTCTGAATCACAACCTCACATTTCATACTGGTTCAGGTTGTATTTCTGAATTAATCTGTGTATGTGCTTATTTCATTCAACTGTGTTTGCTTGTGAAGTCTTGCTTCGTCTCACCTGCTCACATGACAAATGCAGCTTATTATGCAAAAACATCTCTATACATCACTGTGGAAGATGCCCAATCAAGATCAGTGTATATGCTTTCTATGCTTCTATATATATATATATAATATATTCATTTCTGTGTATGTGTGTGTGTGTGTGTAAACTATGATATGAGGACCAAAATACCCCACAAGGTCAAATTTAATGGTATTACTATCCTTGTGGGAACATTTGGTCCTTTTTAAGGACATTTTAAGTCCCCGTGAGGAAACAAGCTTATAAATCATAACAACCTTTGAAAATCTAAAACTGCGTTTAGTTTCGTGTGAGGTCCTAACAAGCAAAACACACACACACACAATGTTATATGCATAATTTTGGGATCATGCCATGGGTCTAATGGTTTTTCTTCTGTGCCTACATTATCACCAAATGCCTCCAAAAGGATAGTAAAACCTGACATTTTGACTTTATGAGGACATTTGGTTGGTCCTCACAAGGGAAATAAATGATTCAAAATGCTAAATGAAGTTTATATTAAGATGTAAAATGCATAAAGGTTTGTTTGAAGGGTAGGGTTAGGTTTAGGGTTGGTGTAGGACCATAAAAAACAATAGAAGTCTATCAAAGTCCTCACAAATATATCAAAAGAAACGTGTGTGTGTGTGTGTGTGTGTGTGTGTGTGTGTTTGCTGAGAGTTTAGTCTGTGAAAAAGTAGTGAATTAAGTGTGTATGTTCCAACAAACTGAAATACTCAAGAAAGTACACATTTGCCCAAAATATAGCTCCTGTACGTGTTTGTACAGTATACTGCTGCTTCACAACACTGTTAAAGGGGGCAGTCACAAAATGATTAAATCAAGTGGTGCAGCAAGTTATGTTTGCATAATTAACCGATTTATTGGGAACAGATGCATCTCTGGATTCATCTTCACAGAGTCACCCGATTGAGATGAGATGATGGGGCGTTTATCATCAAGATGTCATCATTTAGATTGTACATTAAATGAGTGGCTTGGCTGTTCTCCACATTGCACATGTAGCATGTGTCTTCATCTGACACCAGTTTGAAGTGCAAATGACCCAGTGAACTGAATTTGTTGGAAAAGGGAAACATACACCATGTGCCGTGCCACTAAATGCCTGAAAGTGCAGAGAATGTGCCCAAAATAGCCACAGAAGCTCAACGCGGACACAAAGATCATGTGACTTTAAATAGTATCATGTTTAAATCTAGTGAGTCGATAGCAAACAAAAGCAGTGATGTGCATAACTCTGAGTTATCGTCGCCGGGCAGTGGATGTGCTATTCCTGTCTCTGTCTGGGCTGTGTTTGCTGGGAGGGTCAGTGAGTGCAGTGGGCAGAGGTTCCTGTGACGTCTTTCCTCTCGTGCCCACAGCGACTGCTGTGAGAAACACTGGGGAGCCACCGAAGGCTGCAGGCCGTCAAACTCTAACATATCAGCAGAGACTCAGAAGTCCTGTCTCATCCTGGAGGGAGAAACAGAGATTGAGAGAGAGAGAGACGGGCTGTGTCTCATACTCTACATGAGCAACTGACTACATCAAACACCACACCAACCTTTTAAATCGTACTCATCTTTCTGTTTAAACTACATAAAAACACTATGCGTGCATTTAAAGCTGGGATGCGTAACTGCATTCTTTTTTATCTGTATTTCCTTTTACAGCGTAAGCAATTAATGCATTTCCCTTCAAAGTGAACATCTACATGCTCAGCTTGATTAAGGTGACCTTGCCGAGCCTCTTCTTTCCAGTGCTTCTGCAGACAGAAGATTAAAGTCATTCTGTATAGCGACGCTGTATTGTGACATATTTCTGACCGAAATGGATTTTCAAAAAAAAAAAAGTGTAGGGTTCAGAGGGTGGGGACTTGGTTCAGTCCGTCAGCTGATGATTTGACAGAAGCTGCAGGTCTGAATGCAAGCTTGACTAAATGACTGGAGACGTCCAGCACACATCACCAGAGAAAAGACTGCACGCTTTCATTAAAGGATCATGCATGGATAGATCATTCATGATAACATGCATTTTGAAAGTGTATATGATGAATTTCCATTCATGCTGACTTTAAGATCTCATTTCATAGCATATTTAATGTTTTTTTAATATTATGTGAGTGCATCATTTGCATATTAACACTACAGATCCATTGTTCTAGTATGATCTACAAAGCTCCAGTAGAGGCATGATTTTCAGGAATATAGATATTTTTACGCTTAATATTGGCACAGACATCACTCAGGCATAATACCAGACATGCCGATATTTAATACTACAGTAAAGCTCTATTAACACAGAATAATGTGCATTTCAGCAAAACTGGATCAGCATGCACTGACAAATCCTTTGTAGAAACTACTTTCTCTCAGAAATGGCTAGTAGCTTTCAATTTATAAAAAAGAGTCAAGTGACACGCGTAGGTGAATTTAACACTAATTTTGAAGTAGGAAGAGTAAAATTGTGGGACATACTCTTTGAAAATCATTTGGTACGGCGTATGAGCAGATGACCTTTCAGATGTGTCTCAGTCCAGCAGAAGAGCTGAAACCTCCTCTCATTGGCCATGGCTGGACATGAATAATGACCAAGTAATGACCCAAATAAGACACATGACTTCCTTAGAGGGGAGCATTTTTGGGCGTTAGGCGAATGCCACATTTTTGGTGTGGCAACACAGGTATTGACAAAATAAGGGGCTAATTGAGCGTTTTTGGATAACGTGAACAACGCGTTTGGGTGTTTTATTAGTGTTCGGTGCTTTGGGGTGTTTTTTGTTTTTCCTTGATAGAGCGCTTTGACAGCTCAGCTGCGTTATTGCGCTCCCTCACGCCCTCACTCAGCTGACTCCGAGCGCGTCACAGATGCTGTCTAGCTAGGCAGCTCAGTAGGTGTTGAGACAGCTCCTCAGAGGGAGGGTTTCTGTTATCTCGTCTGGCCGCTGGAGAGCCGCCGGGGTGTTCTGGAGCAGCGGAGATCCGCCATGACTTACGCCGCGGACGGTCTCCGAGTACGGTCTGGAGCTTTCACCTCGAGCCGCGCAAACATGTCCTGAGAGCCACGAGCCCCGGCGCAGAAGATGACCGTAAGTCCTGTGTTGACCGGCTGTTCTCAGCTCGGAGGTGGCTGGTTTGAGTCAGATGTGAGTTTGAGCTGAGGAGCGTCTGTGAAGACTGATTTAGAAACATGACATCATTTGAGAGAGACTCGCGTGCGGTCATTTAAACTGAAATATGCGCGGATTGCGCTTCTGTAGTTCCGATGGGATTTCATGAGAGGCTTCTGGTCTTACTGTTAATGTAATGTGTAGGAGCATAACGGGTGTGTAAGATTGAATGAAGTGAATGCACTGTCCTCATGAAGACAGCATGCATCATTAGACAACTAAATGACTCCTGTAAAATGAGAAGAAATGTGCAGCGCTTTGCCAGATTCTGTGTGTGTGTGTGTGTGTGTGTGTGCCACAGCTGTTTCTTGTGCATTAATGTTCGTGTTTAATCACATTAAACAATCACTTATGCAAATAAGAGAATAAAGCCTAATGAATGCAGAGCAGAGCAGTGCTGTGTTAAAGGCCGGTGTCTCCTGAGATTAAAGCTTTGATCTCGACAAATCACGCGAGGACTCCTAATGTGTCTTAAGTGTCGATGTAAGAGCCTTTGTAAAGAGCGTTTGTTTCATAAGCAGACTTCATAAAGAGCCTGTAGGTGATCATAAAGCTTGATAATCGGCAGGTTTGGATGATGTAAGTATATTTACTGTCTTCATGACGATCAGCGAGCCTGTGTTATACACACTATTACACAATACACATCATCTGAATAATGCATATATGTATTGCATCCACCATGATTTGGAAAATATGAACAATGAAGAACAATGTGAATGCAGTCGTTTCAGCGCATTCATTCATACAGCTACACAAAGGCACTTATATGCTTTTAATTCTTCACAATTGCTTCACAACTCCTTGTTCATTTAAAAATAATTAAAAAAAAATAAGAATTCATTGATGTATGTTAACATAATATATTTCAGGACAGTATTTTTATGAATGTCATATTGGGGCAAGTTGTCACACAATGCTTTACTCATATAAATTGATTTTTATTTTATATTATTTTGAACACAAAAATGATCTTTGCTATGATTTCTCATTCATCCTCATCATAGAAGACTACCGTTCAGTTTCTCAAAACCCCAGGGAAATGAAAAGGGCCAATACGGGGAAGCTGTCACATTTTATATCTTGACATGTTTTCTGTTTAAAACCCTTTAAATGGAATATAATGTGGCTATATAATATAAGAGCGGCTCCATTAGCACTATTTACATACTTTTGCACCTCTCTGGTTTGCCATGGGCCCTTGCTCGCTGTTTGTATAATTTTTATTTTTATTTATTTAAATCTTTTTACTCACATTTTAAAACTCCTTTTGTATTTAATGTTTATTTGTATCCACTCAGGGTCTGAGAGAGACGTCATTTCAATTCTCTGTATGTCCTATGCGTGTGGCAGAATTGACAATAAAGCAGACTTTGACTTTGACTTGATAATACACTGTGATACAGATATAGTTTTGTACTGTACCGTGTTCTCAGGTGTTTTACTGTAGTGTGTGTTCTTCTGCTGTAATAGCTGTGCAGTACTGTAGCTGACCGCTGCTCTGAAGGAGGGTATTCTCCATTGTTTGGCCCACACATCCTGTTCAGGTGAAAGAGTGCTGAGGAAGTGTGTGTTACTGTGCCAGGAGTTCAGGAAGGAAGTCCAGTGTGTGTGTGTGTGTGTGTGTGTGTAACTACAGAGCTATAGCACCTCTCTGTTAAATGATTCGTCTTTCCTTCTCTATGAGATGAGAAGAGAGTATGTGAGGAATTCTGTCAGTTCGGCTTCATAACACTGATGGATGGCTGATCTGATTATCTGCATGAGTGTTTTACACACAGTGCATTTAAAGCGTCAGTAAAAATGTGCCAGGATCACAGTAATAGCTTGGATATGCGCTATGAAGTAATAGCAATAGCGCCCCCTAGCAGTGGAAATGAATGAGATTTGGCTGGTGTCCTCAGATAGCCCTGTTCTACTGAAATACTGTGAACTAAGACAATTACAGGGCATTGTGCTCATATGTGATCTGTAAAATATACTTCATTATTTAACAGTGATTTAACTTTATCTTTATGAGCTGATCTGATGCAACAGTTTCACACATGAATTAAGGATGCACTGAAATAAACATCCTTGAGCCGAAAACTGGCTCAAATACCAACCTTCTTTTCATGTATTTTGAAAGTTTTAGACAAATTGCTTTTGAATTTAAAAAAGAATACATTCCAAAACAAGAATTTAAAAATATTTACCTAACATTTAAAATTTTTTAATCATTCTACCCGAGACCATATCAGCAAAGCACAATTTAAGTTGAAATTAATCATATTTCTTGGCCATTTATTTTGAATCAGGCATGTATTGATTACTGTACAAATAAAAGCTGAGCAGAATTAGAATATATTACAGTTCCCAATTTGAAAACCATGTATAAATATTATAGTATTATTAAATAATATAGTATATTATAGCAAAATAAAAAAAATAAATGTTTTTGTCACTTGAATAAAATAAACATTAACTGACATTAAATAGATAATAAAAAAAAAAAATCAGTTATATGGCAGCATCTATTAAAATGACAAAAACAAACAACAAAATTAGCCTACTAGAACTACCTAAAATGATAATGGAAAATATAGAAATAAAAACTGATTCAACATGATAGCGACTATAATAGTATAACACGCGTTATATCTGTGTCCTGGGCAATAATTAATGTTATTGGTATGTGTTCTCAGCACAGATCCCTCACATTCCTGCTCTCAGGGCCATGAGCCCTCACTAGATTCAGATCAGACTGTCCTGGTGTCTGTGTAGATTGAGTTTTGTGATGAACATGAGGTGTGAACCAGAAGAGCTGTGTTGGTCATGACACATAGCGGCCACTAAATCACAGCGTATGCTCACCAAGCGCTCTGTTTGGGACGCGGCTGAGGATTGCGGTGTATATGATCGCTGAGACATCAGCAGAGAGCTGATTGCAGCACCACCTTGGGGCCAGTGCTCAGATATTTGCTGCTCAGCCTCTTGTAGATAGATTTTATGCACACGGCAAATTATACGACCGCAAAAGTGTTGTTTAATTTGGGATGATCTTGGGAGAGTTGATGTGTTGTGATGCACAGTCTCAAATGTCTAGAAAAGAGTTTATAAAGACTGGTCATTATTGATCAGGAACATAAAGTAAATTGTTTTTTTAACTGTGATAATGTCAGTAGATGTATGTGTCTCATGTGTGGTGTCTGTGTCTCAGGATTACCGGGAGGATGGCATGGACCTGGGCAGCGATTTCTCCAGTCGCTCCAGCTCCGAGTCCAACTCCAACAAGGTGACGCCCTGCTCCGAGTACAAGTCCTCTCCCAGCCTGGAGCTGGCCGGGCTGGAGGACTACGAGGAGGACGAGGACTACCAGCAGTACAAGACCAGAGAGCTGCTGGACTGGGAGAGGGAGTACACGGAGCCCAGCCCGCTCAGAGCCTCCTCCGGACCCCAGCAGGTGAAGCTCAACACCAACTCCACCCGACCCGCCGAGACCAAGACCACCAGAGCCGAGAGTGTGGAGGACAGCCAGCTTCCGGCCATGGACTGGGCAGCTCTGGAGAGACACCTGGCCGGCCTTCAGTGTAGAGAACAGCAGAACCACAACCATGGCCTGATCCGGACCAACTCCACCAACGTGAGTCCCTCCGCTTAGATCGGCTCTGCTCTGAGCACTGTGTCTCCAGTACTGTCCAGGGTGTCGTGTCTGGAAAGATGATCATTTGCTTACACTTTATTTTAAGCTGTCATTATTGCAAAGTTTTGATACTGTGTGTAGCATTACTTTAGGTATAATTACACTGTAACAAGGACAGCTTCAAATAAAGTGTAACCCAGATTTCATCACGTCCTGGTTACTTTTCACTGAAAATAATTGTAGGACAGCTTTGTTCTTATCAGCTGAACTCGAACTCTTTGATTCGGGGGAAATGGTTTGTGTGTGGTTTGATGATTAAGTTGGTGATTAAGCAGTGTGTCTCGTATCAGAGCTGAAATGCGGTGAAACACACTACAGCTACACACTCAGTACAGTTAAGTTTTGACTCGTTGTCATATCTTACTTGAACAATTATTAACCGAACAGGAATATGTGGAAGCCTTGAGTGTTCAGTGATTGTTTGTCATATCACAGATTCATATTCACTCTGTCTAATGCGTTAAGCCCAGTACTGCTGCGTTATTAGCAGGGGTCGTAGTGTACTGTGCTTGCTTTGCTATGTGCTGAATTATATCCTGGGTTCAGATTTACTATGTGAACCACTCAACACATATCAGATGTGCTCGTCTTTATTTAGACTCGGAGAACACCATTCACATCTGCACCTGGATCATCCCTGAAACCCTAAATCAGATAATGGACGGCTGTGTTAATAAATCATAATTGACTCAAGAGATTCCAGGTAGACAATAATTAATACATGTTTGATTCAGATCAGAATCAGGGTTTGATGTCACGTTCTTTGTTTTATCATAACATCTCGGTTTAGGTGTAGTCATACAGTCTGTAGAGTACGTAGAAACACCATTACACCTACGGAGAGACCCCAGAAAACATGGAGACACTACAGGAGTGTGTGTGTGTGTAGCTCTCAGCAGATGGCGCTGTGTTCACAGATCATCATCAGTCATGTGGTGAGCCTATATTCCTGTGTTTTACTGAGACTGAGAGATGATGTGTGTGTGTGATAAAGTGATCAGATTTCTGAAAACTCAGAGTTCAGTAATCATTAAATCACTGAAATATTCAGTCTTATTAAATGCAATAGTGTATGTGTCCTGTGATGAACTGCGATACACCAAAATGACCCCTCGATAAAGCCTTGATCCTGGAGAGGTCACTGTCTGCAGAGGTGATCAGAGAAAACTCAGTGAAGCTCAACAGCCTAGTTTTAGTTAGGTTCAGGGTTGCCAGGTTTTCTCAACAACACTCAGCCAGTTGTCACGTTCAGAGGGGATCCCCGGGTCAGTGACTGAAGTGATTGAAGTGTCCAGGTTCAGCGAGAGGTCAGAGTAGCACCTTTACTGTGGTTGAGAGTGAAGAGGAACAGCTGATTGAGAGTAAAACACCTGCTCCAGAACCACAGCAGACACAAACAGAGCTCAGAGCGTCACGTGGTCATTCTGTGGTCAAACGCCCCACTTCTGCTTTTATTACACCGCACAGAGATGGGAACACAAGACAGACGCGGCCCAGAAATATTTTCATGGTTAAAATGAAATAATCCCTTTATAAACCTTGCATGCCCTTACATGCCTTTTGATGAAAACAATGATTTTCTCATTTCCATAAAGACTTTTGGATAAACCTAGGGTGCTGTTATTTTTTTCTTGATTATGTTTATTTCTTTTCTTTTCTTTCTTGTTTCATGATTCTGTTTTAATGGTTTAATTACATTCTAATAAATCAAAAGACATGTTTAACAACTAATATATACATTTTTCCCTAAGCGTTACAATACAAAATGCAATAAAGGGGCTATTTTTTTTTAATTTATTTATTTTTTTTTTAATTTAAGAAAAAAGTAATTTAACTCAACGTTTATTTTTGGTAATTAAATAAAGGCATGAAACATTTTAATTAGACTTCAAACATGAAATCCAATGAAAATGTACCAATTCCTTTAGTAACAGAGGTTAATAAAAGAAAAATTGTGAAGTTCCTTTAAAAAGCAGTAATAATTGTAATATTATTATTATGTGAGTGTGTATCACAGAACTGCATTCTCTCACACAGAACACGTCATCTTTCAGTAGCAGTTTTACACTAGTACACCAACACTACTTTTTATTTATTCATCTATAATTTAATGATCAGTCTCCCTCTCACTGTAAATGCCATTGTAATGGCCGGATGCTGTGATTCATATATTTCTGGACATGGTGGAAATCATACGGCCTCTGGATAATGTTTTGGGGTTGATGTATGTTTGGAGAAACCCAATCTCATGCTTGACCGCTATCCAACCTAAAGCCTGACTTCATTTAGGATTTTTCTCCCAGCTGATGACATCTCTGGAGCTGCCCAGAGGGAGATTTCCATCCATCTGCAGACAGATCCTGTTCCTGAACCGTATCTAAATAAACACAGACTGATCTTCTGCTCCAGCACAGTCTGTGATCACAACAACATGAGCTCCGGAGAGACAGAAAACACTCACACGTACTACAGAGGCTGCTTAAACCTGTGGGTTATCAATAGAAACATTCTGACACCTGTAATCAGTACAGTACATATAGATATCAGAGTGCTTACTCCAAACATAGAATCCATTCCTGATTGAGAGATAAAAGTAACACTGTACATTTGTGTGAAAAGGAATAAAAGGTGGGTTTTACTGCCTGGTAGGGACTTGTTGGTGCATATTTTTGTGTCTCGCTAAAAAGGTACATCTATACCATAATAGATAGGAATAAAAGCTCCTCAGAAGATGTGAGGTGTTTTGGAGGCTTGTGAAGATCATTGCTCTCAATCAAAGATCAAAGCTCCTCAAAAGATCCTGAAGATCAGATTCTTCTGGAAAATGATTGATGATCTGCTTCAGTTCATCTGGAGATACGACCAAAGTTATTCTGACGCTTACTTCATCAAAATGAGCCCAGATCTGACTCCAGTAGCAGCAGCTGAAGCTGGACGTTTCTACAATTATACTACAAGAGCTGGATCAAACACTTCAGACGATCAATCAGAGACAGAAGACACGAGGAGATGAAGGAGTGAAACAGCTTTAATATCAGATATGATACAGCTTAAATGATTCAATATCAGTCTTTCTTGCATCAGTTGATCTAGATTTGACTGAATTTTACTACATTGACCGGTCCTCTTCTTGAAAACTTCTGAAATAGAGAAGATGGCTCGTGTTTCTTTCTTCTGCTGGTCTCTATTGACTTCCACTGGATTTGTTTTTTCACACAATGGAGGTCAATGATTGCTGTCTGGTTAGCATTCTTCAGAGTATCTTCTTTTATGTGTCAGAACAGTTTGATCTTGAGTGTGTGTGTGTCTGGACATGCCCTCAGTGCAGGATCCATCTCGTCCTTGTGTGTGTGTGTGTGTGTGTGATCTGCTGTGAGCGTCGTCTCTGGACCGCTGGACTGAATGAGTGTGAATGTGAGAAGAGCGCGGGGCTCGACACAGGTAACTCATCACATGGCTTTGAGTTTAAGAGTTAATGTCTTCATCACCGGTCAGTGTTTCTGTGGTGTGTGTGTGTTTTGGGAGGTTTGTCAGACGTGTCTGCTCTCGTTCCTCAGTCAGTGTGTTCTGTTCAGAATCACACACACAGCGTTTAGTGTGTTCAACATTCACTGTCTTTCACTCCAAAATCATAACTTTTGTTGTTGTTGTTTTGCGTTGTACAATATTATCATTTCCACGCAAAATTCTCAATTATTCTTATCATTTCTTTTGTGTGACTGACATTTCATTTTTGCTTTGCTGTTTTTCTTCTAAGTGCTGAATTTGAATACTTTTTTACAAAACAGTTACATTAAAACATATTACATTTATTGTTTTTTGTTTGTGTAAATCACTGTAAAGGCAATTAATACAACCGTAAGATAAATGCTTTACAGTTGAAATAATATAGTGTTGTTATTATTGGCGGTTGTAGTTTTTGTAATTGTCATGAAAATGATTTCAGAATCTGGTTTAATAGGCTTGATTGTCTTTGAACAGAATATAATGCTGGTGTTTTGTGAGTGTGAGCTGGCAGATGTGTTACAGCATCACTGAGCGCGACACACACACACACACACACACACTGGTGATGTCATCAGGGCGAGCCTGCATGTGTTTGCTGTGGAAACGCATGACCCGAGGCTACACATTGAGCCTGTGTGTGTGTGTGTGTGTGTGAATTGCAGGTTTGAGTCAGACTGAATTACAGGACACACAGAATCATGTATTTATGTGATTATGTAGTAGGGTGTGTGACGGTGGAAGGAAACACACGTTTAAGTGTTCAGTGTGTGTGTGTGTGTGTGTGTGTGTGTGTGCTGGCCTGGTTTGGTATCTAAAAATAAAGTTTTTCCAGCATGAAACTCAAGCTAGCCATATCCACACTGCAGTTATAAAGCCTTCACTCATGTACAGCAGTGATGACGACTACCAGGGCTGTAGTGCTCAAGTCCAGGCTCGAGACATTTTCTATCATCTCGGACTCGTTGGTGTTTGCACTCATGTTGCGCCTAAAATGTGTGGAAAACGCTAAACGTCACGCTTTCTATATCTTTGCAAAGCAGCTAGTACTGTACAAACCTGCGCTCCAGTGGCGTCTGCCGTTGCTAAGCAACCATGACCCGTGCTCTCCATGAAGACGTGGACGTTTCAGCAAAGGATAAATGGATTTCCAGCACTAAAGATCCCTTGCAGTAGCTCTGCTACTAAATTTATTTTTAAAATGCTTATCCTTGTACAGCTATGATCAGCTCCATCTCAGTGTTGTTAGGGGAAAGGATGAAGCTGATTGGTTGGTTCTTGTCACATGACCCCCGGTACACCTGCTGTTCTGAAAAGTTACTTGTTTCTAATTGAATTGTCTACCTGTGAAAACATTGAAGAAGCACAAGTTGTACAACACAGGAGATCATCTACTCTTCCCTCTTCCTACCTTGTTTTTGTACGATCTGAATTTCTGAGTTTTAGGAATCGTTCTGAATTTCTTCTTCATCTTGAAATCTGGAAGCTGTATTTTTGAAAATATTTGCAGTCTCAGGATTCAGAACAAAAAAAATCTGTTGTTTGAAAATACATGTCTATAAAAATCCTTTGTGATAAATTTCAAATGTTATAAGTTGAAAAAATTCCAATTCAAAACTATTTTAAAACCCGTATAATATTCAGTTTTGTTAAGTAACTCTTGTCAATAATTCAGATAGTTTGGTCATGAAACCAGCTCCACACTGTGAGTGTAGTTAAACATTCACGATGGAGCGCTGTGGAAATGTCACGCGTCTAAAAGCAGCTCTTCCCTGCGGATCACAGAGAAACACTGACCCTTCACATCCGAGAGAAGGAGAGAGATCACGAGTATCCCAGACTACAGCTTCTTTCCAGAATAGCCATGAATCTCTTTGTGTTTCTAGTGTATAAATATTCCAACATGATCCAGATATACAGCATTAACCTGCTCTAATATCACTCGTGACGTGAAATAAGCTGATGGTGATTCACAGCCAACATTTACTACAGATCTATTCAAACGTCAGTCTTAAATATAACTTACTGATCAGTTAGAGGAAGCGTTTATGTGGATGATTCTTCATCAGTCTCTCAGTAATGGATGGGTGTTTTTTGACTGGAGGAAGTGTTATTATGGATTATAGACTCCAATTTTATTTAAAGACGTCGTAATGCTGGATTTGTTTCTTACAAACGAGCAGGTTGAACTATTCCTTTAAATCATATCTGCTGCTCAGATCTATATTTAGACTACTGTAAGTGTTCACAGCTCAAGACTGTGCCGTTATGGTGCCTTTATATAATGAACACACACACACACACACACACACACACGTTTCAGCAAGTGTCGTGCTTCCTCAGACGTTGTGAGGAACGTGAATGTCTGATATTTGATGAGCATCAGTTACAGAAAGCGAGCGTGACGGCTGTGAGGTCATCCTCTCATTTCACACACACACACACACACACACACCCAACAGCACATAATCCAGAGAGAGTGAGGAGCCGATTATCCTCCGTCCTTTATGTCTCATGAAAGGGATTTGACAATCATTTAATGGCCAGAGAACAGTCAGATGAGCTGTAGTGCCGACTGGAAACAGGATATGATGTCATCGCTGCTCCACCTGACCGGCCAGGTCTGGGGTCCTCTGTTTCACAAGCTCATAGTTTAGAGAGGTCGCACCGTACTGTTCGTCCTTTTGTGTTGATGTTGTCATTTATTGATTGATTGAGAAGAATCAGTATAAACCCGTAGATGAGACAGTGATAGACATTAGAGTCCCGGTGACTTTGAGTCTGGTTGTTGTGAGACTGAGTGTGTGATATGAAGGAGAGAGTTAATCTGGGGCCAGATGGCACAGACAGATTAAACTCCCTCCTGTTATCCTGCACCACTCCACGCCTGATTCATCGACTCCTTTCAGGAGGATTTTCAACACTACGCTATATAGACATGTGTGGAATATACAGGAACATCTAAATATATATATATATTCATATATTCTAGATTAATTATTATACTAGATGATTAGAGCTTACAGCTCATAAAAGTCAAAAATCCAGTATCTTCAAATATTGGAATATTAATATTTGAGGTTCATTAAATGACCATCCCTAGAATATAAATTCCAGCTATCTCTTGTTCTTTGAAGTCATAATAACGGGCTTTGATTGATTGACTTGGCAGTGGTCCAGAAGACAATTGCTGCGTCCGAAATCTCATACTGCTTAAGTAGGTACTACATTTAAAATTGAACGTACTACCCGACCGTTAAAACA
>JAUCMS010000025.1:4824115-4846412 GCA_032357445.1 Enteromius radiatus
AGACAAGTTGCTGTCTAATATAACACCCAGACTTTTGACTGTAGTGGAAGTAACAGGACATCCGTCTAGCTGTAAATCCAAGAGATTCTGTGTAGTTTTTTTGATCCAATCAGTAATATCTCTGTCTTTTCTGAATTTAACAGGAGAAAATTATTTGTCATCCAATCTTTTACATTTTTTCACACTCTGTTAATGTAGCTTAGATAATTTAGAAATTTCATCTGGTCTTGTTGAGATATATAGTTGAGTATCATCCACATAGCAGTGGAAATTAATCCCGAATAATATTACCAAGGGGCAACATGTGTATAGAAAATAGCAGAGGACCGAGGACAGATCCTTGTGGCACTCCATGCTTTACTGGTGATAACTGCGATGACTGTTTAAATAAACAGACTGGTAGTGATCAGACAGGATCTAAACCATCTTAAAGCCTGCCCTTGAACACCTGAAAGACCTAAAGATAACAGATATATCTGCACAGATGAATAGAAAGTTCAAAAGAACAGCATTTATCTGAAAGAAAAAAAGGTTTAATGCATCCTTGTTGAATAAAACTATTATTATTAAATATTAATTTAATTTTAAAAAATTAAAAAGACTATATATAATGTGGCAAACATTTTAATATCACAGTACTTCCCCCATTTATTATTAATCAAAGCTGATTGAAAGGTTAGCCTAACCCTAACCCTAACCTCTAACCCTAAAGTGTTTAAATGTGCTTAATGGATAAAACAAGGGTTAAAACATCTTACGTGATTTTGGTTACATTAAAGGTTTTGGTGAGTTAAAGGTTTTTACCGAGGGAACTTTAGATTTCTCTTTTCATCCCCTCAGAACTCAGCAGAGAATGAAATGAAAAATCATGTGTTGTATGAATCAGTAAATCACTGCTGAAGTAGAGAAAAGAAGGTATAATATATATATATATATATTGTATTTGAAGTTTACAGACACAAGTGACATATCAATAAGCCTCTCAGTGTGTTACTTAATATGTATATGATACATAATACTTAATATTTTGTTTATTTAATATATGTATGAGTGTGTGCTGTGTGTATTTAATATGTATATGTGAATACAAACATGCATGTGTTTCTATTGATATATACATAATACATATACACAGTAGACACTCATATATTGAATACATAATGTAAACAAAAACTTCTATTTTGGATGTCATTAATGGTGATTAATTGCACTAATATATATATATATATATATATGCACTGTAAAAAATGATTTGTTGACACAACTTGACTTAGTCAAGTCATCGAACTTTGCATTAACACTAGATGTCAAGTTCACTCAACTTATATGTAGTTGTTGAAATAACTGCATACATTTTAGTAATTTAGTAGATACTTTTATCCAAAGCGGCTTACAAATAAAGATAACAGATGCAATCAAATCCAACAAAAGAGCAACAACATGCACAGACTACGACAGGTCTCAGTTTGGTTGTTGTTGTTTTTAGAAAAACAAGTAGATAGAAAGTTCATTTATGATGTATTAGTTGTTAAAGGTAAAACTAGCAGTTAGAAAATACATATTTGATTGATATGGGTTCAAGGTGTGTTTGTGTGTGTTTCTTTGTGTTATTAGCCAGTTCTTGAAGATAGCTAAGGTTGATCGGAGTTTTTCCACCAGGAGGAAACATTTAATGAAAAAGTGATGAACAATAAAGCTCCATTCACTCGCAAAATACCAGCTTCTAGAGGCACGTACGTCTGAAGTCATGAATTTAGGTAAAAGTGTGGTTTTGTAGACATTAGACACAACATGCGAGCAGCTATTGATAGCCAGTGCAAATTAATAAACAGAGATGTGACGTGTGTTCTTTATGTATCTTGCAGCAACATTTTGACTTAATTGTAGAGGTTTGATAGAACTGACTGGAAGACCTGCCAAGAGAGTATAGACAGAACAAGAGCTTGGACACGGAGCTGTGGAGCGTGTTCAGAGAGAAAGGGCCTGATCTTCTTCATGTTGTGTAAAACTATTCTGCAGGACTAGACAGGTTTAGCAGTGTGATCTGAGAGAGTTAGCTGATCATCCATTACAACTCCAAGGTTTCTCGCTGTGTTTGAAGGAGTTGATGTTGAAATTGTGATTGGTTTGATGGAACCACGAGTAGTTCTGTCTTGGCAAGTTTGAGTTGGAGATGATAGTTCTTCATCCAGCAAGAAATGTCTGTTAGACGAGCTGAGATATGAGCAGCTATCGTCAGATCATCAGGATGGAGTGAGAGCTGAGAAGACATGAAGCCTAATGACGTCATGTACACAGAGAAGAGAAGCGGTCCAAGAACTGAGCCCTGAGGCACACCAGCAGACAAGTGTTGGATGCTTCACCTCTCCAAGACACCTTGAAGGATGGTCCACCAGTAAAATGTATATAAATGTAGTATCAGTTACTCAGACACTTCCACCAACAATGTTTTGCTTAAAGTTGTTTTGTTCTGTTACAGTTTACCTGAGTTCCTCATTTTTTTAAACTATAGTGAATAAAGTGTGAGAAATGTTGAAGATGTCTGAATAGATTCTGCTGAGAGCGTATCCACTGTAGAGCCAGCAGGAGCTCAGGGAGACACGGGCCTTTCCGTGACCGCAGCACGAGAGCCGAGCTGTGGCTCAGAGAGTGAAACAGCGTCACGTTTCTGTGTTTGTGTGCTGAAGCTGATCTTTCAAACACTCTCTCTATGAACATGAAGGGCTTCCCCCTGCAGCTCCGCATCTCACACACACTCTTCCAAAAAGGGAAGCAGCTCCTTCTCACACACACACACACACACAACACTTTAAACCTGAATCCCTGTCACTCACTTTCTGTTTCACATGAGCGCTTCTGGTCATTTTTATTTCATTACAGTAAAACACTGTGACCCGCAGCGTCCTGCCCTGGATTCAGCTTCCTTCTGCCGGAGCCATAAGGAAATCCCATGATCTTTAAGACGGGACACTACAGGCTAAATAATTATTTCATGCACTGGTCACTTCTGAGATTTTGGGCTGTTCTGCTTCTTTTAATATCTTCAGCATTGCTCTGCACCTGACTTTAATCATAATAATCTCTGACATGATGAGTTCACTTACACACACACGCCAAACTGCCTCAGTACTGACCAGTGGAGGTTATTGATCTATCATTAAGTTGATTTAATTATTGCACTTTGCCAGTAGAGCTCAATTATTGTACATGTTTTGAAAGGCCACGTTTTGAAAAGGAGTTTTTCCTCCACTTCAGCAGCGCTTACCTACCACAAACTGTACTGTTTTATTCCTACGTGAATCTATATTTTGAAGGGTTTGTTCATATATCATCCACCCTGATTTATACAGCATTTCAGTGTTTTCTTCTTCTTCTTGTTTTGCCTGTTTTTCAGGCTGTTTGTGATGCATGGAGTGATAAACAGAGAAATGTAAAATCCCCTCTGTAAAAACCTTTGATATGTCAGCAGAATCTGCCCTGGCTTCATCCATCGTGCATATTAAAACATAAACCAATGCATACTAAAGCATTAATAAACTGGTGAATTATAGTGATATCTGTTAAGACGTTTACTGTTAGTTAAAATGTTCTACACTTCTACTAACTCTCAGTGTAGACTAGTTAGGGTGGGTTTAGGGTTAGTAGAATACGTTTCTGATAGTCAGTGTGTACTATGTAGTGGATATTAAGCAGACAGTCTACTAATACTCTAATGACTGCTAGTTAACAAGAAACATTTGACTGATCTGCAATCAGAATTCATTACAGTTTTATGTTGTTCTTTGTGTTGTTTTGTTGCTAAAACACAATAATAAAAATAGACGTGTTGACTCGTGAGCAGTGGCTAACCACAGAGAGCTGTGAAGTGAAGCGCTCGAGTAACCTTCAGCCAGTTTTCTGATGCTTCAGCAGTTCCTCTTCCTGCTCGTTTCACTGCTCTTTCTGACTTTCTGGTGATATTGCTTCTGATGTCACCGCGGGTATTCCAGTGCTCTCACTGTGTGCTTTTCTCAAATCAACACCGTTTTATTTATACAGCACCTCCAAAACCAAGAGAATCAACCCAAATACTGTAGATGAGCAGAGAGGTGAAATAGTAGCGATGCATCAGTGGTGTTTAACAGCGCTGTGTGTTCTCGCAGGCTCCAGAGCGGGATGAACCTGCAGATCTGCTTCGTCAACGACAGCGGCAGCGACAAAGACAGCGATGCGGACGACAGCAAGACAGAGACCAGCCTGGACACTCCGCTGTCTCCCATGGTACACACACACACACACAGTCTCATGGGAGATGTTTCCTCTCACACAAACACCGCTCTGAGACAGCCCCATCCAGAATGCCCCTGAATTGGGGATGTTGTTTGCGAGTCTTGGCTTCCCAGCAGTCATTGCAGGAGGTGTTACTGTAAGATGACGTCTGAGTCAGAGAGGGTCACAGGCCACAGAAATGACCCCACCTACACTGACCCTGTGCAATCATCATTCATCAGCCCTAGCATTACACACTCCAGAGTGTGTAGTTTCCCCCTGGACATGTGCCGCTTTACTCACACACACACACACACACAGAAACACACACACAGTTGACTCAGTTTTCAATTTTATAAAACACTTTTTACAAAACACAACACACAGTTCTCTCTTTAACACACGCTCATCTAGCAGGGATTATATAATGTTGCTAAAAAGATCATTATTGTGTGTATTTGGTGTAATGTAATGTGTTTATGTGGTTCAAGGTGCAAAAGAACACATCATTTTCCCACGTACTGTATATTATTGTTTCTCCTCTAAGCCCCGCCTCCTGAAACGGCTCGATTTGTACAAAGCTCATCGTTCTAAAACAGCGAGGTGTGCTCTGATTGGCCAGCTATCCAGTGCACTGTGATTGGCCGAATACCTCAAGCGTCTGATGGAGATGCCCCGCCCCTTACCATAACGTGACGCTGCATCCCGAAACAATAAAACACATTACAATTACTGATGATCGTGACTTAGTTCTGTGTTTCTACACGTGGTGCTGCATCACGCCTCGTAAACATAACACCAACCCTTCACTGCTCCAAACTCCCGTCTGAATAGTGCGCAGCAGCTTCTTTTAATAAGAAAGCGGCACTATCTAGCAGGTTGTGGGTGGTCAGCATTAGACTGTTCTTGCAGAGGTAGATCTTTGCACTAACAGCTTGTAACGCTCCAAAGAGAAAGGAACATTTGAAGATGCATCACATGACCCCTTTAAAATGACTGCAAATGTCTGCTTTTGAGATGTGTTTGTTTTGAACAAGAGATGCGAGGCATTCTCTGTTTTGTGTTCGCAGTTCTTGGATTTGTGGGTGAAGTTTAGGCAAAGTTTTGAAAATATGTTTAAGCAGCTGAAAAAAATGTAATATTTTCAGTGAGGTGTGCTTTATAATGATAATAAAAAAATAAATAAATATGAAACTTTACGCACAAATCCAAGAGTTGCACACACTAAACTCAAACAACTCTTTCTTTTTTTTTCTTGCACTGCATTCAAAATATCAGAAACATCTCAAAAGCAAACATTTGCAAACACATTTGCCATTATATTAGCTGATGCTAGATTGGTGTGTGTTTCTTAGAGAACAGTGTGTTGTGAGAAAAGGCTGGGAATTAGTGTGATGAGAGAAGATTCTGTGTGTGAAAAATATTCATAGTAAAAAAACACGATATAATATCCATGTGACATCAGTGACTTTTGCAACGATAGGAGAATACTTTTTTTTGCTCAAGAAGAAAACAAAAGTAACATCATTTACTCAACCGTTCTTCTCCCTTGAGTTATGTCTTCTGCCGTTTTAGAGAGTATCACAACACATACGTGCGCTTTCCTCTAGACGTAAACAACCTCAGATTACCTTCATGTCCCCCGGATGTAAACAAGGCTGATTTCATCAAATATGTCATAATGTCAGAAGATGTAAGTCTTATGAAAAGAAAGCAGGGATCGTGTAAGATCAGTCCGGAGAACAGGAGTTATCACACAGTAAGACTGTTCTAATATTTGTCTTCTGTCTTCAGAGCAAACAGAGCTCATCCTACTCAGACAGAGACACCACGGAGGACGACTCGGAGTCTCTGGAGGACATGGACTTCTTGAGCCGGCAGAAGAAGCTGCAGGCCGAGGCCAAGCTGGCCCTAGCGATGGCCAAACCCATGGCCAAGATGCAGGTGGAGGTGGAGAAGCAGAACCGGAAGAAGTCTCCTGTGGCCGACCTGGTACGTGTGCTGAGCCCGAGCGCGATTACTGAAAGACTTCTGTCAGACAGCGCTGGGAAGATTACAAGTTACCCTCGTTACAGTGTTACTTTATTAAAGTGACTGATTACTTCTCTAGATTTGTAATGTTTTCAACTGTTAATAATACTGATAATCATGTGAAGCAGGCTGGGTTAACCTCAGCAGACTTTCTAAATCTGTTACACTTGAATTAAGATGATAATAATTATTATAATAAAGCACAGCCAGCACTAAATGCTTTGAGATCAGGTTCGATACAGATGACAGGAAACACCGGTGCAGCCTAACCATGACCCGGGGAAACAACATTTTCAAAATATGTGTATTTATGTGCTGAAAAATACAGTCATATTGTGAAATATTATTGTCATTTATAATATTTTAAACTTTATTTATCAACAAAATAGTGAAAGAAGTATCACAGTTCTCAACCAACACTGATATAAATCAGCAGATTACACTGAAAAAACATTTAGCTGTGAATCACAGAAATAAAATAGCATTTTAAATTGCAAAAAAAATAAATAAAAAATAGGCCCTTGATGAGGATAAGAAAATCCTTTAGAAAACATTACAAATCTTACTGATCTCTGAATGTCTGTAATAAGTATTTTATTAAAGATATGCTAAACTGTATGTTTTATATATATGGAACTAACACTAACAGTAATAATATCTATTATAATATATCTAGCTCAGAAAGAATGAAATGCTTTGACAGAGGTGTGTGGATCTTCACACAGATGGAGTATCTTCACAACGCTGTAGGTGACGTGTGTTGGTCAGATTATATATAGAAACACAATCACAACAGTAATGGTGACATAAGCAGTTTCAGAAGACGCATTGAGAACGCCTCTGCTCCGCTGCGGAGCTGAAACTGTGACACACACGCGCACACGCGCGCGCGTCTCAGGAAGTGCTGGAGAGATGAGCAGGACTCACGTCAGGGTAATTCTTCCGCACGTTAAACACCGCCCACAGAGAAACTGCTGCACATGAGAACTAAACTGACCTCTGCTCCTTCAGACACCGCTCCTGGTGTTTCTTGGGACAGCCCACCCTGAGATCATCTCCTCTCCTCTCATTCGGAGAAATCCTCCATGGCTCAAGGGTCCAGCTCTTGTAGATGCACTGCTGATGCAACGACATCATAACATTTAAACACACACTTTCACACACACCGTCCCACGGAGTACAGGACTGTTGGGTCAAAACTGACCAGACTCTGGGATTGAGACCGCAGGAAAACCTGGAGATGTTATCACATTCAAGCATTTGATCACAATTAATTGCATTGAAATTAAAAGCTTTTGTTTTCAGAATATATGTGTGTGTGTGTGTGTGTGCTATAGAAGCCCGTTTCCACCGCTGACACAGGGAAAAAACACAAATACTTCATAACTCGGATTTGTGCGTTTATAATAATAATAACTTCCACAGTGTGTACACACGATATATACACAGTACACACCAATTCATTGTTTGACAGCACTAATATCTATATGTATAGCAGGTTTCTAGAAACATCCAGGAAATATCAGCATTGTAAAATGCATTAATTCTGAAACATATTCACTTTCACTACAGAAAGCAATAGTGTTATTATTCAGCTCTTGTAATATCAGTGCAGGCTGAGTATTAATCATGCTCATCTTCCAGTTTCCTGCATATGAGAGTGAATATGGGATTATTATTTTTGTAATAACGCATTGATGCTAAAAGTTGCAGTCCTATATCACGAGCTCTGTTATTCGGAGGGTCTCAGAGCTGAAAAGCAGAAGTCGGATGTTTTGTCTTTAATGATGTGAAATAGTGAGTCTTCAGGTCTGTCTTCAGAGCAGGACTCCTCCGAGCGTTACAGCTGGACACAAGCATTAATGTCCCACACCGCTCAGATCTGTCCGAGATGGGGAATAACCTCTGAACAGGAAGAAGGTCAGCGCGAGTGAACGAATGTGAAAGTAAAACCGCTGCGTGTCAGAATGAAGCAGGTCCTCATGGGAACTTCAGATGGGTGATTTACCTGAAGAATTACCATGTGTGATACTGCTATTTGTAATGAGAAAAACCTGCTTGAGTTTCTGTGAAGAGATGCCCCCATCATGCTTATTTTTCTTCATTACTCCTTAAGACTTCACGATCATAATAATAACCCGCGGTTCTCTGGAAGAGCTGACTGTGACTGGACAGAAGAACTGACCGCTCGTTTAATCACGCAGATGAAAGCGTGAGGTGTGATAACGCAATCAAGCCAATCATACCGATATATAAAAACAGCATCATGTCATCATAATCCTGACAATAACTGAGATCATGACTGATAATTAAAACTCTCATCAGACGAGCGGCTCATATTCACTGTCCTTTTATTTCTCCGAATTGTTTGCTCTTCTTTAAACCTCTGCATTATTTTTGCTCAGGCATGAACGCTTTCTGAGAATCAGTTACTTGTGCTTCGAACAAAACTGAATCCCTTTCTCTGAACTACTTCCTCCAGCTTCAGGGTTTCAAGTCATATTTTCATTTAGCTCTCATTAAAATACTCTCTCTATCACTTTATTTCAATAGTCCACTTTAGACATGCTACTAAGATAAGTAACTACATGTTAACTAGCAGTCATTAGAGTATTAGCAGACTGTCTGCTTAATATCCACGACATACTACATACTGACTAACCCTAACCCTACCCTAACTAGTCTACTCTGAGAGCTGTAGACATGGAGACTGTGTAAATAAAGTGTAAGCATACTCTCACTTCGAACGGAGCTATACAGCAGAGCTGTGTGTGTTCAGGAAAACGCTTTACTGATCTGATGATTTAGACTCTACATGATCACTCATGTGATTCACGTGTGTGTGTGTGTGTGCAGCTTCCTCACATGCCGCATATCAGCGAGTGTCTGATGAAGAGGAGTCTGAAGCCGGCGGACCTCAGAGACATGACCCTTGGTCAGCTTCAGGTCATCGTCAACGACCTCCACTCACAGATCGAAGGTACACACCTCTGTCTGTTATTCAGCGCTCCGGAGTGTGTGTGTGTGTGTGTGTGTGTGTGTGTGAGCTCATGGATGTGTGTGTGCTCAGGTCTGAACGAGGAGCTGGTGCAGCTGCTGCTGATGAGGGACGAGCTTCACATGGAGCAGGACGCCATGCTGGTGGACATCGAGGACCTGACCAGGTGACCGCCCGCCGAAAAACACAACAGCACCCTCCAGCAGAGCCAGGAGCAGAACGATAGCATGCTTTCCCTGCGGCGCTCACACACCACATTTTATTAAAGTTAGCGAGGTAGTTGTTAAGGTTTGGGCTTAAGGTCAAGGGTTAGGAGATCGAAAATATGCTTGTGCGGATAAAAGGTACTAATATTTGCTAATATGCATGCTCATAAACTAGTTAACATAAAAATAACTTTTTTTGGTTCTCTTAACTACTTGCTTATTACTAAAATATTAGCCATTTATTAGTAGTAATTAGGCACATGCCTTATTCTACATTCCTAATCCTACCAATACCTAAACTTACTATTAATAAGCAGAAAATTAAGATTTGACTGAAGGAGAAGTCATAGTTACTGAAGTGTTCCCTGTGTGTTCCATATATATATATATATATATATACATCAGTTTATTTCAAGTAACCAAAGTGCTGGTTACACATTATTGTGGTAGTGAACTTTGTAAGTGCATGTTAACCAGCAGTCATGAGACATTATTATATTACAGTGTAATTATACACATTATACTAACTACATGTGCTTCTGAAGGATTCTTCTCACTATATGTGTGTGTTTGTTTGTTCCTCAGGCACGCTCAGAGCCAGCAGAAACACCTGGCCGAGAAGACGCTGTCCAAATGAAGCCGCGCACACCTCCACTCATCAGTATAGACAGACACCTTTCCTTTGCTTCTGTGGTTCATAACTGCTGACCGCTCACGTCCTCACACTGACCGCAGGCCGAGAAGCGTCAGAACACACCCCGGGAGAGGAGCTGAACGCTTGGACAGTATTCGAGACGCCTCAGAGGACACATGCCTGCCTTGTAGTCGACTTATAGCTTTTGGTAACATTCACTCCGATTAGTCTTCAACATTTTGTGAATGTTGATTCTGACACGAGTCATCCGAATAAGTGTGTTCATATCATTTTCATTCTATTGTATTCAGATACTTTATTTGAGGGAGATGCTTATGTACAGATATGTATAAAATAAGAAAAAATAAAACTTTGTTTCATAGACCGTGGCCTTCTAGATCCTCTGTTGTGGAGAAAACCCAAATCAAAGTACTTCAAATACAAAACGAAAAAAAAATTAGACTTTTTCTCACAATTCTGAAAAGAAAAGTACAAAATGAGAAGAAATAAACTCAGGATTTTGAGAAAAGAGTCAAAACAAGCTTCTGTGGTTTTGCTTCTTGTTTTTGATAATTGCACACAGAACGCTGCTCTTTACGTGTTTTATCCAAAACTGACTTCAAATTTCATCAAATATCAGCGACACTCATTTCCAGAAACGGCATGAAGTCATTTCCAAAGTGCTGTTTCTTTCTACTATTTTTTTTCTCTCTGTTTTGAAAATGAATCATGTTTCATGTTGGAAATTTATCAACTCCTACAGATGGAGATGAGTTTATGTATCATGATCTATTTGAGACTATAAACCACGATTATTACACATTGTTGGAGGGAAAAGAAAATCTGCGATTTATTTCATATTAGATGATTGTATGATTGACTGGAAATGCGAAGAGCAGTGTGTGGATGGATATTGCAGTGATTATTCATGGAAAGTGCTGAGAGTGTTGTGGCGGTGGTGTTTGAATGAAGTGAGAACAGTTGTTTATTGAGGTCACTGTGATGAGCACATACACACATCAGAGTGTTTATTCCACGCTGTGATGAGGTTTTACAGTGATTGAGGGTGTGAGGGATTCCCCCATCAGCAGTATAAAGTCCATCACACTCGTACTCCAGCAAACACACACACACACACACACGCTGTGAGTCTGAGCAACGACACTCATCATGAAGACCTGTGAGTAACCCACTTATCACACATAAATCACATCTTTACTGTTTGATTGAAGTGTTTGTGAAAGCTGATCTGTGTGTGTGTGTGTGTGTGTGTGTGTGCGCGCGCCGCAGGTGCCTTGTTCAGTGTATGTGTGGTTCTGGCTCTGGGTTCTCCGGTCCCTCAGAACACACTTCAGTGTGAATGCAGACCCGCCGCCAGATCTCTGCTCTCCAGACTCACACTCATCATGCAGAAGGTACAGCCACACACACTCCTAATATATGCTACAAATTGTGAGTATAATATATATATATATATATATATATATATATATTTGGTATATTAAGGTTGGAACTAAATATGTTTTCAGTGTCAGTTGACAACACATATTTAGTCTGTATTTTAAAGTTTTGTAGTTTAAACAGGTTTTTCTGTATGAAGGTTATTCAGAATATATTTCAGAATGAAAATACATTACTTTTCTCTTTTCTCTTCAAATGTAACATGGGAATGTATTTCTCAGACTGAGATTTCTGAATGCTTCTGAAATATTTTTGAAGAAATGTAAGGTAAAATGTATTTTAGGGTTTCTTAACGAGTTATTAGCATGCATTTTACTAGAAATTAAGCCCATATTAATGCCTTACTCTACAGGACCGAAGTGTCTCTATTCGATGTTACCAAAAGAAAAAGAATACACTGGTAGAACATATATTTACATAAATATATACTTTATACACTTTAGTTAATAGAACAATATACCAAAATAAATTAAAACACTTTTATTTAGTTAAGTGGGATGCTTTAAATTGTCCTTTGTTTAGTATGTATTCATTATCTATTTCGTGTGTGTGAAGTATTTGAGCGTATAGACAGACTCTGATCAGAAACACGCTGTGGTCTGAAACACGTCAGCTTTACAGCACGGTTATTTACAGAGTGACTGGAAGAAAAACAGGATCTTTATAAAAAAAAGGACTTCACTTTTTAATCATCACCTAAAATATTCATATTATCAGACTTGAATTCATCAGATGAATGTTTTGTTTTTCTGCTGGACGATGATGATGATGATGATGATGATGATGATGATGATGAAATTGGCTTCTGTTGTTAGGTCTATTAGAGCTGTCAAATGATTAATAGCAATTATGTGCATTAAAAAATATATATAATAATAATTGTTTATGTAATATATGTATACGCATGCATGTACATATTTCAGTAAAATGTGGTATGTTTATATATTAAATATTTTTATTTATTATATACATTATATTAAAATAAATATAGCCACTTGTATTTTTGTTTGAATGTTTCTGATGGTGTTACTCTTGTCTTGTGTGTGTGTGTGTGTGTGTGTGTGTGTGTTCTGAGCGCAGAAGGGGAAGATGGAGAGCGGGGATCTGTTTTCTGGATTTAACTGCACAGATCTGGAAG
Organism: Enteromius radiatus; assembly: GCA_032357445.1. Lineage (NCBI taxonomy): Eukaryota > Metazoa > Chordata > Actinopteri > Cypriniformes > Cyprinidae > Enteromius > Enteromius radiatus. The sequence continues at coordinate 4,836,832 of JAUCMS010000025.1, forward strand.
CTCAGATGATTCCTCACACTCTCACAGCGTCTGTGTGTCAGCCCAGCTCTTCTGATGACGTGAGTCTGACCCCCTCACACACACCTCCTCACACACTCCTGACCCCCTCACACACACCTCCTCACACACTCCTGACCCCCTCACACACTCCTGAGCTCCTCACACACACTTCATCACACACTCCTGAACTCCTCACACACTCATCACACACACACACACACACACACACACTCCTGTAGTGTCTCTATGTGTTCTGGCGTCTCTCCATAGGTGTAATGGTGTTTCTACTGTACAGACTGTATGTGGTATTGCACTGACCCTACACCTAAACCTACCCCTTACAGGAGACTACACACACTTATAGATTTTCAACAAAACACTTCATTCTGTGTGTTTTATAAGCTTGTTTCCCCATGGAGACCTAACAAATGTCCCCACAAGGACAACATTTACTGCTATTCCTATCTTTGTGGAGACAATAGGTCCCCATGAGGTGATAAAGACCAGGTGCACACACACACACACACACACACACCTGTTTGCTTGTATTTTAAGGTCCCGCTAGTTAATGCATTAACTGTCATGATCTACTGTAACGATAAACAGGTGTATTTTATTAATAAGTGCACTGGGGTCAGAGGTTAAGAAGTGATTTTATATCCATAGAAAGCGCATTAAATGCAAGTAAAGCATCTGCTTTCAATGAGTTTCAAATAAATTTGGGGAGAATAAAATGTCAAACTGTGGGTGAAATAATTGATTCAGTGGAACAGCGTATTCTGCGTATAGCTTATTCTGTCCTCTACATTTTAAAACATATAAAACAATACAATATTTTATTGTGTTTCAAATGAGTAAAACGTCCCAAAATGGGATGGACTAGTTTTATTACACTTTACTGAAAAATAAGAACAACCTTGAATCAAAGCTGTATTACACTCAGTGTTCTGATGCTTGAAAACCTCCTCAAGAACTAAGAAGTACCGTGTACAGGCTCATAATTAATCAGGATAATGCATAACGTATAATTAATTCTAAAGTGAAGGTCATGGTAAACCACTAGTTATGACTCAGGTATTACCGTGTTCTTCAGAAGGAGTTATAATTATTTCTTCAGAAGGATGTATTGACACTGGTTCGTTTGGAAGGATGTGGTAATACTGCAGTCATTACTGCCCCGACCTTCACTTTAGAAGTTGTAATATATTACACATAATTCACATTAATTATGAGCCTGTATTCAGTAGCTCTTAATAGTTCTCCAGCAGTGTTGGGTTTATCTGGTTTTCCCTTAAAAAAGTAAAGTAAGGGATAATTTTGCAGTTTAATGAGTTACTTCTAATGTAACGGAGCTGTAGAACATTTACACACAACATCAACATTAAATAACCTTTTTATCTCCCCTGCTAGCACTTTATTTGATGGGTACACCTATTAGTTGCTTATAGTGTGCATATTACTAGAATATTAGCCATATATTAGAAGTAATTAAGCACATATTAAAGCCTTATTCTACATCCCTAATCCTACCAATACCTAAACCTAGAAACTACCGCACTAACTATTAATAAACAGCTAATGAACGGTAATAATGTGACTGGAATGTAGTTTCTACTGAGCGCTGTTACTAAACCATTAATCAGAGTCTCTCGTTAGGTAAGAATGATAATAGTGCATTAGTCGAGTCAGCTTTATATCTAGAGCACTTCTAACAGTGCTGCTGTGTAGTTAATCATTCATTACTAGTGTGTTTTTGCTCAACTAATGCTTCATTGTGAACAAATTAACCATTAATTAATGCTTAACTAATGCATTATTCTGACCCCCTGTTCTGAAGTGTTACCAAAGTTCAAATTAGTTAATGTTAAGATTGATGGAGATTATCAGTACAGTGTGTTAATAATCCTTCTGTGTGTTTTCAGAAAGCGCCATGCTCCAGGAGCTCGTCTTTCAGCGAGGTGAGTGTGTTATATCTGTCTGAAATCTGTCCGAATCCGGCTCTGTCTTACGCTTGTGTGCTTTTCACAGACGGACTGTCTGAGGAACATCACAGCCGATCTGCACTATTACCACAGGATGCTGGACTCTTACAGGCCCAGCCAGACTGATCTGAGTCCAGTGAAGAAGGACACCCAAACCCTGCTGGACGTGAGTCTCCTCCTGCGTCACGCTCACATTATACTCTCAGCATACTCTACAATACTGTACTGCACTAATACAACTCTATTCAACAGCTATTTATTTAGATGAAATGCTTAATATGCTGATAACAATGTGCATTAAAATATAAAACAGCCTCAGAGGGTAACCTCACACTACAAAACACATCAAGAAAGGATTTTATAGAATACATTTACAAATTACACTGTGGACTGACTTAAAGACATCGTATTTTGCATGCACATATTTACATATGCCACAAGTTAAAAGTGTACTAAGAAATGTAAAAACTCTTGTTCTGCAGTGTCTGAAGGAGAAGTGTGGAGCTGTGGATGGAGAGGTTTCTCAGGTGAGTGTCTGAAGGGTCTGTCTTCTTCTTCTTCTTCTTGCTCAGTGTTTCTGACGCTCGTCTTCTCTGAAGCAGTGGCACGTCTGGAGCGACTCGTCCTTCGATAACCGTCTGTCGCTGTGCAAAATCATGAAGGGCTTCCACATTCGGGCCATCACCGTGAACCGGGCCCTGGGCTACATCGAGCACAGGAAATGATGTCATTCACTACAGCGCCGGGTCACCCTCGTCAAACAAATAAGCTGGATATTTATGCTCATCAATCTATTTATTCGTTTTTACAAATTATTTATTTATGTGTTTTAATTTAATTATTTATTCACTATTTATTAAAATATTTCTGCAACAAAACGTATTGTGTGTTTGTGTAGATCATTCCCAAGAAGTTCAGTCATGTTTCTTTTTTTAACACCGAGCAAACATGAAGAAGTGCAAAAAGTACTTTTTGAGTCCTGATACTCCGTCAAAATTTACTCAAAAATACAAGAGCCTGGCTAAAAACATGTAAAAATAAAAAAAAGTACAACTTTAAATTGTACTCAGGTTTTTTTTGTGTTTCATCATATTGAACGATCTGGTAGACATACAAGGGTCTGGTTAAACTAAACTAAACTAAACATCTAGTGCAACAACAACAGCTAAAACACAGAACCTGACTTCCTCTGATTCGATGGTGACCTTCTGAAGCCTGACATTGCTCTGAAAAGTAATAAATGAAGCAGAAATGAGTGAGATCAGTGAATAAAAAGAAAGCTCACTGACTGATGTAATCAAGTAAATGCACAAGCAGTCAGTTTAGACGCTTTATTTTGATGGTCCTTTTTCACCAATCTGTTGATAATAAGTAGCTTCACACCTACATGCCAACTAACTCTCATTAGAGTATTAGTGCACTCTCAAATTATTATCTGCTAACACTTTATTGTGATGATCTACTGTACCAACAGACACTCTACTGACTAGAAGTAACTTTGCAAGTACGTCAACCTATTCTAACCCTAACCCTACCAGTCTACTAGTACTCCATTGAGAGTTAGTAGATATGTAGCTGCAATGTTACTTATAATCAAAAACCATCTAACTACTCGTTAACTCTCAGAGTAGACTAGTTAGGGTAGGTTTAGGGTTAGTAGAATAAGTTTCTGATAGTATGTAGCATGTTGTGGTCTCATCAAAATAAAGTGTTTTGCAAAAATGCAACATTGTGTTTTTTAAATCTCTTACTAAGCACACATAAAAATGGTTTGCACTGTAATTGATGGCTACAAGAAATGTCTACCAACTGTAAACTAAGTCTACTAGTACTCTGACGAGTTAGTTGAGATGTAGTCGCAAAGTGACATTATTCAACAGAATCTCTAAACTGTAACTCTGTCGTTTACTGTAGATTCTGTTCAACATGAATTACTGGATTATTGTAAGTAATGCTAACACACTGTACCCTTAATGAATGTTCAGTTAATTACTGGTGTGTTCGTGCTTAACTACCACATGATTACAGACTTAAAATAGAGCGCTATCACAGGTTGCTGCTTGAGATGCTGTGGTTCATGACATCAGAAGATTACCACACATTCACTGGTCATGTGAGAAGATGACAGGAAGCAGAGAGTATTTCGAAAAGCATGAAGAAATAGAGCTTGGTAAAGCATTGCCAGAGTTCATCCTGATGAACACCACCGGTCTCCTCGTCACATGACAACATCAGCAGATGAACCAACTGTTTTTGGCAAACATTACATGAAGAGCAACCATCTGAAATGAACCAGGTTTTGAATCACAGAAGCACATTTTGATGGTTTATTCATTCAAAGAAAGGCGAGATTGCTCCAGAATAAAAGTTCCCCTGAGAGAGCACATCATACAGGTGTGCTGAGACGTGCAGATTCACCCAACAGACATGTCCTGTGACAGAGAAACGAATGCCCAAATATTGCTGAAATATTGTGAAGCAGTGTCACATGACCAGAGCTGTGCGTCCATGTGGCCAGTGATGGAGCTCGAGTCTGCGTGAATATCATACGCTGGTGTTACGCTACTAAAACATCAGAGATCGAAACATCGTCCCTGCTCCTTACACACAAAACAACTCAACAAAACCCATTCAAATATCTAAAAACATACAAAGAGCTGCATACAGATGAACTGAGAGCGTCGAGTGTCTACAGAGCTCAGTTCTCCCTGAAAGCTCCAGGTTCCAGTACGAGCCCAAACCTCGTCTCTATCAGTGGTTAAATTGACTTCTGACCCTCGTCCACAGGCTCCAGACGTGCTCATCTCACAGCCGAAGCGCATGCAGTATTACTTTGTAGCATCTCTGGAAAAACATGAGACACGGCGTGAGTGTGTTTGAGAAAACAAGCAGGATATATCATACTGGAGAACACCGCCATCAAATCCATCACAACTACACATGAGCACTGCTTACTGCCATCATTACTGAAACGTCTGATTAAACCGAGGCTTTGAGCGCGTCCCATCATACACCTGCACTCAGTAAGCCTCTTCACAAAGACATCAACAACATTTTCCTGCCTTCAGAGTAAACCTAGATGTGTTTCAGCAGCGCAGGTGAATAAAGATCAGCATACTCCAGCGGTTCATCCGTTACAGTGCACTCGTATCTGCTCTATTACAGAGATCAGGAATTCATACAGACGTTACAAGCTGGAAAATGTTATGGTTTAACATGAAAATGAAACATTACGTTAATACAAATTAATTTTCAAAAAAATTCCAGAACAGAAATCTTAAAACTAGATAAAGCCAGGTTTTATGATTTTACTGAAATGTTTTTCTACAGGGGATTCCAGATTTCTCTTTTAATCACTACTGTCGCCAGAAAACAATACCATCTTCACCAAATCTTCTCTAAAAGCTGACCTGCATGTTTTGTGTTTTAACTGAGGGTGTTTATATTTTTACATTGGTTTTACACGGGTGTGCTAATTCCGTTTTAATTGTGTTCTAATGTAGTTTTAATATCTCAGTACAGCACTTTGGGTGCAACTTCTGTTGTTCTGAAATGTGTTTTATGAACAAAACGAAACGAAACAGATAAAGTGCAATAAACACTTCAGTGTGCATTTTGGTTGTTTTCTTTCTCATTAGTTTCAAAAAGACATGACGTAGAAGCAAAACTGACCAGTGCGTGAAAAATAAAAACCCAAAGGTTGTGTCTTACGTTGAAGAAAACACTCCGCTATTTCTGAAAATAGGCTCATTTTCCAGCTCCCCTGGAGTTAAGCAGTTGATTTGTACAGTTTTTGCCGATGCAGATCATTAAAAAATGCCAGATATCGGTCTTGGCACCAGAATAGAGTGGCTAATGGTTCATATAAACACACTTACAGATGAATAAAAACAAAAGCCCTGTTTCTGACGCTTACCAGCCAAACACTGGTCATTAAAACAGGTCTAATATCGGCCGATATATAACGGTCCACCTCTTAACTAAACACACCCCTCAAAGCATCGGTCACACTGAGCCCAGGTCATCTCTCCACACACTGAAACACAGCAGACCCGTCCAGACTCACCGTCCAGCACCGCAATGACCTCGTTGGGCACGTCATCGTTGTCATTCAAACATCTGTGGAGATCCTGAACTGCTGCTTTGCCCTTGAGCTGACGGCGTCTCCATCGCTCCAGCATGTTGAACTTCAGCATGGTCACGCTCTCTTCAGGAGTGTCCATCTCCTCCAGGTCCTGCTTGCTGAGGCCCAGGCAGCTGATGGCCACCACCTTCCACTCCCTCCCCATGCGTTTGGCCACCTGCATCAGCTGCTGGTCCGTCAGGTCCGGAGCCACGGCCGCCGAGGGACAGTCTGAACACACACCAGCGCTGCAGTCAACATGTAACCGGGGGAAATACTCTAATACTGGAAATACTCACCAGCCTCGTCCATGCCACGGGCTTTCTTGATGTTCTTGTGACAGAGCTCTTCCTCCGACGTGCTGCTGTGTCTCTTTCTGCCTGTAGACGACGAGACCCCAAAACATGCATCATTCCTGAATATATACTCTGACAACGTGATGAATAGAGCGCTGAAGTGATGATGCATTTTTGCAGACAAACTCTTAAGTTCACATCACTCAACATAATCCCAGCTCTTCAACACAAGCGTATGATTCTTACATGTCAACTATGGGAAGAACTGGACCGTGATGTCCATCAGAGGTGTCCAACCAGTGTGAATCATCTTTGGGCAGTCCTTCAGGAGTCTTGGAGTAATATAGCTAGTCAACGTTTGAATAAACTGAGCGCTGATGCTGGATAGTTTGATGAATCTGAATGTAAGTGTTTTCTATGTATAAACTGTTTATGTAATAAAAACTATTTGGTACTTTGTGTCACACCTGAACCTGACAGCAGGTGGCGCTGATGGAGCAGCAGAATTACAGCCGTTAGACACTCCTCACCTGTTTCACTTCTCTCTGTGTTTTTCTCAGTTCCCTCGTCTTGCGTTGAGGTTGGTTTGTGGTAGCTGTTACGTTCTCCAGTGCTTTTGCTTTTGAATATAAAACGAAACGCTCTATGTTGAAGTCGTCTGCTTCGTTTTGGCCACACCCTGACGATGACTTCACTGCCACCCTAATGCTTCAGCTTTTCAGTTTTCATACAAAAATAGACTTTATTGAATGTGAAAGGGACTAGCGAGCTGCAATACATGCAACTGGTTTCTGGGTTTTGGGCTACAGAAACACATCACCCCCGCAGCACAGAGATACTCCAAAGAGCCTACCTTTCGATGGTTTTCTGGGGTTTTCGTCTAAATTATGTACACAGTCTCCTGTAAAAGATTTACAATGACATTTATTGTTCTTTACAAACACAGACCATTCCCAGGAAACTGTATCTCTATGTCTTACTGTTATGAACTAACAGGAAACTGAACCATTTGACAGAATTATAGAGGGACTGGTATGGTTATGTACATGATATAATGTGTTTGGTGTTGATGGAATAGAGTAAGTACAGAGACATCCACAACATGCTGCTGTGAGCATGGAAGGAATACTGCTGCTGCACAAATAACATCAATAACCTCCATGTTTCGTGCAGGTGGAGGGCTTCTGAAGCACACCACAAACTGCTACAGCAAACACCAATACAGGAGAGAACCAATCAGCTCTGCCGTGTGATAGTGATGTCATCAGGTCAGAGTGAGTTAGAACTAGATAATCATTCTTTTAAAGTATATAGCATTATTTCATTACATCTACATATTAGCCAGTGTTTTCATTTTAACCGTGCAGTCAGCGGGTGGGAATAATATCAATCTTTGGGTGACAGACAGTTAGGGTTTTAAAAAACATATTTGTTAAGCACTAATCTCACTGTGTTGGTCAGTTATAGGTCAGTTACTTCAGGCTTGAGGTGGGATAATAGTATTTCTTGAATGTTTAGCTTCGGTACCCTCTCTGATAGTGGCCGTCCATACACTTTGACCCGACTCAGAATCAGTCAAGGACAGCTTGAAGGGAGGACTCTCCTCAAAGAAGACCTCGAAGTATCCCTTCACCTCCACGATGTCCGGAGAGAAGAGCATGTCCTGCACACACACACACACACACGTGATGAACTCGCTGCTGAGCACTGGAGCGGTGACCCGTCTGCAGTACCTCGGGGGTGATGTGACCCACGGGCTCGCTGATCAGACGGTACTTCCTGTTCTCCTCCAGCATGCACGTGGGCGGCTTGTCCACTTGTATGTACTTCTTGTTGTTCTTACAGCTGTTTGCCCGCCGGACGGCCTTCCTGATGTCCTGCAAAACACAGCATCAGAGGTCACCCTGAAGAGCCTCTATCAGAGTCCTGTCAAGCTAAACTAACTCAGGCTTCAGGATCAGTTTGATTTAGACGAAACCAGACTAATTCAATCCTTTTCCATCACAGCATTACTGAACTGAGCTGAGTTTGTTCATGCCTCTACTGTCATCTGTAGAGATTGAGGAATTATGCAGCAATAATACTGCTTATATTATATCTGTGAAGCGGATTTAAAACAATTCATATCCGAGTGTGTCCCTAGATCACAAGCGTCTGTAGTTCCTTCTCTCACGTCTGGAAGTATTGTGCGTGTGTGTGTGAGTGTGTGTGCATGCCTCTTTTTCACATTATACTGTCCTCTATGTTTTACTAGCTAGGGCACATCAGAAGCTCAAACTTTTATATTTAGCAGCTGTTTTTTTCCAAACTGACTTTATTTCTTGAATACAGTGCATGCCTTTTCTGGGAACTGACCCCACGACTGTGGTGTTGCTTGCATCATACTCCATCATTTCAAATACAGGAACTTTAACTTGATTTTCTAAAATGTTACTATTTTTAGAGAAAATGAAAAAGAAATATTCTCATCATGTTTGCAGAATGACAGATTGGAATGTTCCCCTGACATTTGTAACCTCAAAATAAAATGAAGAACTTTCAGAAATTATTCACATTATATTGGCTTTTGTGTGTTTTCCAAAGCAACTTATATTGCATTCACGATATACATTTGATTAATTCATGCATTTTCTGGGAACTAAACCCTAACTTTGGTGTTGCATACTCTACTATTTGAATTACAGGAACTTTCATCTAACAGTTTTTAAATGTTACTACTTTTTGAAAAAGGATGTTTTGAATAGGGATGTCCCGATCAGGTGTTTCTGTGCCCCCGATCCGATACGAGTAATTGAATATTGAGTATCAGTCGATCCCGATACTATTCTAGTCTATTCCTAGTCTTTTATGCGCAATCCAAATACATGAATGGCTCGTTCAGACTGCACGAGATTAGTCGCGTCACAGATCTTTTCACACTGCGTGACTATCTGGGTATCATTCAGTCGCTGCTGTGTTCACACTGCATGATAGATCGGTGACAGGGGGTTTCACACTGCATGACTTTACATAGGAAAATCGCCTACAACTTGAGAAGTGACATGGACTTGCCTACTTTATTGCAGATGAACTGGAAGCTACAGAAATACTTTTTTTATTGAAGGAAATGCAGCAGAAAGTTTATAAACAATATATGTGCATGTGTAAATCATTTCATTTTAAAGTAACTGAACAAATACT
>JAUCMS010000025.1:4856273-4878020 GCA_032357445.1 Enteromius radiatus
CGTGGGCCCCCTGGACAACACTAACTTCGGAAAATGTTTGCGTCGCCCCCTGAGTGAAACCTCCACGCAACGTTGCCGCAACGTTCGCATGTCCCCTGAGCAAAACATTCAGACAACTTTTGTTCAAACATACAATGGGCCCGTGGCAGCGCAACCGTGGGCCCCTCACAGCCCTAGGGCCCCTGGGCAACGGCCCCGACGGCCCGTTCGGTAAACCCTGCCTGCCATCAGTGAGGTAGAGCGGGCCGGAGGAGGAGAATATAATTCATACAGAGCTTCACTATGACAAGAAAAGAGAAAATTCACAAACAGCTTGCTAACAATGGAAAGTTATTAAAGATTTTACTATTGTATTGACAACATATTGTCAAGAGCTGAATGAAACATGAGCTACCTGTTGTAAATTATTAATGTTATTATATATGTATAAACCTGTGAGGAATATACCATTTTACTGGCCATATACATCATAATAAAGCAGTCTGCTGCTGTGTGTGTGTAAGCAGAAGAGCACTGTTGGTTAAACAGGACTGGTTTTGTCACGGTGTAATGCAGTAGTTCCTGATCCTGTAACATGACCCCTGACCTTCTGCTATCAGTCTGTTTCAGTACAGCGCTCATCAACAGAGTAACACACAATATAGCTTATGTTTAAGAGTGTTAGAAGTTTAGTATACGCTCTGATGGGTTTCACCGCTATGTACAAACGGCTGATACGGGTGTATTCGTCGGAGGACGTGTTGTACAGTAGAGTAGATTAACACTGGTGGAGCTGTGCGTATTGACATCTTTCACTTCACTTACATTCTGATGTTCATTCATATATTCATGCAGATATATAACAGTCGTCACAGACCTTTCACGTGTTCATTAATAACTCCACCCTGTCTGTGTTGCAAAGCACACAATCACGTTACACTGCTACAGTCATCTGATATGATACAGTACAGAGCCACAAAACACTATTAACTCTATGAATATCTTACTCTAACAGCATCACACACTCATCCAGCCAAAGCACTGACGTGTGTTAGCTCCCGAACATCTCTATCCTTTCATTGATTCAGCAATCTCGAGTCATTGTTAAAGCAGTTAGAGGCATGTGGTGGAGAAATGACCGGAGATCTCGGAGATACCGCTGTGCTTCTAAACACACACGGACAGCTCCGGGGTGCCATGATGAGAGAAATGAGGAGTAAGAGCAGGGGCGTTGTGCCTGAACATCTAGACAATAAGTCATGATGCGTGTGGAGCGAGGATGGAGATCCTTCCTCCGAGTCTTTCTCATGAGACTCTTCACAGTGATGTGCAATGAAAGGAACATCAGTCAGGTGAAGAGCAGTGCTCAGTGTGCACGAATCAATAAGAAACACTTGGTGCGTTTAAGTCCTCTTGGGAGGGGTGTATTTCTGAGTTTGTAAGCTGCTATTAAAACATCAAGAGTGTTCAAATGCCTTTGTTCTAGGGATGCATGATATTATCAGAACTTTACTGGATTTATGAATATGTACGAAATGCCGTGAGACACCTCTAATCGGATGTGTTTTAGCTTTTTATGTTTTAATCGGTTAACGAAGCTGTTGCACATGCAAATTAGTCTTGTAAATGCTAAATTATATTTTCATTCATTTTAACAAATTTACCATAAATACAGCTGCTGCATCCGTGTCCAACATGTTTTCCACTGGTCATTTGAGGCGTACTGGACCCCAGTGAATGATGGGAATCAGAACCTGTTCAACATCCTTCAAAACTCATACAGGCTTAGAACTACATACATTTGGTTTTGTTTTTAAATGAATGAATCATTTTCGTATTACTCATAACACCTGTATCAGGGCTTGCTTACCTGCCAATCCTCACATTAAATCATTCATATTCATCAGTAGCGCCCTCTTCCTCTACCGCTGATACATTGTCGCCGAGAGACTTGCTTCAATTCCTACATCAGCACAGTTTGACGAGATTATTTTATAGTCTGAACTAAGCCCGAGAGAGACCCTGTATCTAAAGAGACGCTTGTAGCTCAGTGCATCTGTCGTTTCTGAGAGTTTATCTGTGAAATAAACGTCATTAATGTGGCTAACCCTGGCTCCTCCGTCACAGCGGTGTTATTGCTGAGCTGCTTTCGGTTTCGCGCACGCTCTTTGTTTGCGTGGAGCGCGTGGAGGGTGATGTTGGAGCGGCTCGTGCAGCAGCTCTCCGCCGACACTCACCCTTCGATCAGCGGCGTCGTGTCTCCGTGATGCGCCATCTGTGCCACCATCATTCGCGCAGCGACTGCCGCAGAACCCCGCCGGTGCTTCCCACACCTGATGCTTGCAGATCAGACACGATAACAAAAGTTAAAGCGAGCCCATTCATGCATTGACTGACACACACACACACACACACACACACACTGGTGTTTCCGTGACTGCCAGCGGCAGCAGGAAGTGGCGGGAACTGGAGCTTGTTTACTGCAGATGTCCATAACAACAGAAGCCAGACAAACAGAGATCAAATTATTAAGACAAAAATATTGCAGTGCGTATAAATGATTATTTTAACACATTTTGCTCCAACATCATCTTTTGTCTCAAACTTTGCTATAACCTCTCAGCTACAGATGAACATAGTTTAGATGTTAGTAAAATGCTAGTTAGTGTCAAGTGTCCGGGCTGTTAACCTATATCACTGCCAGGTTAGCTGTTACCTGAGTGGGCTGATTCAGGGAATTATTATTGTTCACTTACAACATCTTCCCTTTTTATTACACTATATTTCAGAAAATACGGTAGGCCTACTTGTGATTAAGTGAAAACCTAATTGGTTAGCTTTAATTTGCACTATGGAAGCTTTATATTTTATTCAAATATATATTCAAAATGATATTATTGGTTGAGTACATTTGTAAGCTGTTGAGTTGGATTGTGCTGCAGATTGTGTTTCTGTGACAGCTTCTTGTTGTTTGTCGTGAATGCAAATGGAAACACATTTTATATTAGTTATGATCTCTTAATCACCATCATAGAAGTTTGCACAACTATTCTGGCTGTACAAACCAGTTATAAACATGAGACAGTGAGTGAGATAAAGACAGGAATGTATTCAATAAATCATAGTGTACTGTACAACATGCGACTGGGGGGGGGGTTTGTGACCTTGCTAAAATGGATTTTAACAGTAGCACAAGAACAAGTCAAGAACAGGTATGTTACCTACCTTCCACTTATTTCAACACGCCACTAGACTCAATTATTATTTTGTATATATATAAACTTGTACCAGAAATGTCCTCCTCTTCTTACATGTACATCTGCCACGAGTAGGAAAAGACACAAGCTCTTTTCTGAAAAGATAAGTGCTCTGGAGCTTCACGACACCAGCACTCGGTTTCTCCACACCTTCCCAACACACCTCCTTTCAGCATGGCTTCACCTCAAACAAACATATCAGTCCTGATAGAGCTCAGCCTCTGCTGTTAAACAATGCTCCAGCGAATCCCTCTGACCCGGCTCCGTCCCAGCATGCCCTCCAGACCTGAGGACTCATTCATAAACTCACACAAAAGTGTGCACACGACAAAAGCTAAATAAAAGTGTTCAGGTTCTAACCCTAGTCTGCGAACGACCAGGTTTAATACACAAGACGTGAAAAACTGGATGTACTTCTCATAAATGGGGCAGTAATTTTAGACGCACAGTAACAGGATTCAGGACCTCGGGCGGATGAGCACACACGTATCTAGGTGCCTTAGATTGATGACGATTTGCGGCTCGACAGGTGGTTTTACGTAGAGAATTATTTACCGTCTTCCAGGTATGTTGACATCGTTTGATAAGAGTCTGAACGGAGGGAACAGAACACTGTGACGAAACCAGGCCCAGCTAGTCTATAAGGGGACCAAAATATTTATCCACAACAGGCTTGTAGACTATTTGAAGCCATAAAGTAAGCAGTAAAAGAGATTTGATTATCTCAATGGGACATCACCTCTTGATGAGACTCCCCAGGGCTGAGGTCATCTCGAGTGAGAATACTGAGCGTGTCTTTAAAGCCCTGTCCTCCCGAGCCCAGCATTCATCCCTGAAGCTCTCCTCCGCTCCTGAATCCACAATACAACTGGACCTTCAGTGAAGGATGTGTTGAGCTACTGGTGAGCTCTCCTTTTTACTGGATCGCCGATACAGCGCTGAGGAATTGTTCACAAAAGAAACTGAGACACACACAGGGGAAAAATAGAGCAGCAAATCAGAGTTAAAGAGAAACAGATGCCCTCGCCACTTACTGTACCCTGAACACCGAAGGTAATAGCACTCAGCTTTTACAGAGTTAAGGAGGAGAGACTAGGGAAAAGAAATTGACAGCTGAAGTCAAACCCGGCTCAGGACACCCCGTGATATATATGTTATATATTTGGGAAAGGATAGAAGAAGTCTTTGATTATTCTTGACCCTACAGGCTACTAAAGACCCACTCTTCTTGGCTAATGTTTGCTCACCGTTTTGCAGATGAGATGTCCTGACCCTCTGTGGTCATTAAAAATCTCATGGGACTTCTCGTAAGGAGTAGGGGTGTACTGTAAGTGGCCAGTTTGCTGACCCTGGGCTTTGTCAATCATGGCTTCATTCAAGATGTATAACCAATGGTTTTATATCTATATATGTGATGATTTTAATGCTTACAACAAGACCACATCTGTGTAGCAGCAGAATGTCTTCTGAGACACCAAACCAGAACCAGGTGAGCAAGCTCTCGGTGAGCAAACGAATCCTCATCAGGAGAGCAATGACACATCTATTCAGAAACTGGGCACTCTTCTCTGGACACAGAAGGTGATCATATTTAGCTAGTGTAGCTATTAATAAAAGATTTCCTACAAATTAAACTTTGCTTAAAGGAGTCATGTGATGTCATTTCAAGTGTTCTTTCTCTATGGAGCATTACGAGCTGTTAGAGCAGAGATGAGATCCTGAAGATACAAAGATGAAAGTCTCAAAACTAAAGAGATATCCTTTATGAAGTTAGGACGTGTCCACATCCTCCTAAAACGACTCGTTTAATCCCACCTCCACTTTTCTCCGTCACAGAGTGGGTTTATCTTCAAATGTTTCCAGAAGGAAAGAAGGCGGAGCTATTATTGTGTGTGTAGTGTTGTTCTGGAGACGCTGTGTGTCGTTGTGAAAGTGCTTCCAGAAGAGGACACGACTAGAAATCAGTGTTCAGTTGTGTTTCCAACACTGCTCCAGAACACAAATATAATATAGCTGGCCAATCGGAGCACGCCTCGCTGTTTTAGAACGATGAGCTTTGTACAAATTGACCGGTTTCAGGAGGCGGGGCTTAGAGGAGAAACAATAATTTGTTAAAACACAATGCATTACACCAAGTCATCGTCACATGACATCATATGACTCCTTTAAAGTACCTCTTACAGCATATTTCATCACCGAGGAAAAACATTTAGCAGTGCATCTGTATAACAGTCACAGCAAACATGCTCATGGTACGGTAACTAGTAGTCAAGGATGTACTGCAAATTTGATCTGATAGACAATCACACTTAGTGGCACTATATCTTTGAAGAATGAAAGCATGAAAAACTTTTATGTACTATGATTTGTTCATTAAGAGGCAGCAGTGGCCACTGAAGCGTTCATCAGCAAACGTGTTTCAGTCTGTTACTAATGACACCACGTATCACATTTCAGTAAATGAGAGCAATTGCAGAGAGAAACATGATCCCTCATGAATCTGGCTGGTTCCAGTGTATTTTACAGCATAATGCTCCAGTAATCACATTTGACCAATTGGACATTAGCTCTGTTTATGAGAAGCGAATATCGACTGGAGCATCACAAGCAAACTTTGGTAAATGTATACTGCACAGTCATTCTGCCTTTTCTAGGCCCGTAATACAATTACGTCTCCATTTGCACATAAAACCGATTCTGTAAAGCCCACTTTTCTGTAAAGACCTTGCGCAGTACCACAAATACATCAAATATAGATATATCCACACGGCAGACATAGAAAGGCATTAGTCTATTTTAATAAGGTTTCATTGAGACATCGTTTGAGGTTTTATCAGCTGATCTGAAGCTCCAGAAAACAGTATTACTCAGTCCTTACTAACCTAGTTACTCTGTAACATGACCTGTATGATCTGAAATATCTCACAGGCATTTGTTGGGTTCTTTGAACGCCTGGCGTGCGAGAGCATCAGGAGGGGTTTAGTTTGAGCTGGTTCTGGTTATAATGGGTCCATTGAAACCCACAGAGAAACAGTGCCATGCATTTTTAATCAGGTGGCTTCTGAGGTCGCCCGCTCCACTCGGAGGATGTGAATTATGAGCAACGGTGGGATGAAAACTGAACCCAACTGACAGAAAGACAATGACATTACCTCACGACAGGAAGAGAGTGATTTTATTACACTGATCTGTCATCTTCAGTTCCAATGAGCGAGTGGCATCTGTGAACATCGGGTCCGGGATCGTTACTCCAGTGTGCTGAATGAAAAGACAAGATCAGAAAATACATTGTGGACGATACTCTGTAACTTCCCTGAACCTCTCGATGGTAGAAGCATGAGAATAAGGACTCTGCTGAGTGTTGCGTCTGGGTTTCTGAGTTCCTCCTGCGAGGCTGTGAGGAGTTGTGCAGAGATCCGGTGCGATGAAGAGCAGAACAGCAGCAGCAGCATCACGTCTGTCCAGCAGCTCCCGCGGCACACCTTCCTGGACAACCTGGAGTGGATGGTCCGTAAGCTGTCGGGACTGCTGATCCTGCTCTTGCTCTTCGTGGTGGGTTATTTCATTCAGCGTGTGGTGTGTCCGCGTCCCCGCCGTCAGACGCCCGAGGAGCCGTCTCTTCTGCATGGACACGCGTCCCAGGACTCGCTCACAGGGGACTTCAGCTCCCCGGTGCTGCTGCTTCCCACGTACGAGGAGGTCAATTATCTGCCCACGTATGAGGAGATCATGATGGAGGTGAACTCAAACACAGGAGCGCTAGAGGAGAGACGAGCAACACTGCAAACATCTCGAAGACCCATAAACACTCTGTGAAAGAGAACACTCCCTGTGTTTGATTCAGTCACAGTGTGTCTGTACACACTTGAAGACATTTTACCTTCAGGTTCAGCTCTTACAGTAAGTGTTTCGAAATAAGCAGTGTGGTGTGCAAAATCCTGTTAGTACCTTGAACTGAGTTCACGTCTTCTCAAACAGTGTTTTTCAATTAATTTTATTGTACTTGCTGTGCATGTAATCAGAAATGAGAAAGAGACGGACTACTCTGCACATTAGCTCAGACAACTTGACTTTAAGTTAAAAAGCAGTTTCTGAGCAGTTCCCCCCCCCCCAGACATTAATGGTCATTTGAAGTGTTATATAAATGCAATCCTGACTGCCAATTTCCGTTTTATCCCTCCTACAAGCTCTAGTAAGTAGTAGCTATATTTCAAGGAAGTATAAATCTTAAGACCTTAAATCTTACTGTTGATGGGGCGTGGGCAGAAGAACACTGTGAAATGCAGTCATTTGCCTTTATGAATGTTGGAATCTAACTTGAAGGTCAGCAGCAAAGACATAACGTGAAAAATAAAGGAAAGTTTATTTATATAAAGATCAGAGAGTGTATTTCCTTGAATATTCAGACTCTTTTTGATGAATACAGAGTTTTGTGCACATAAGAGTAAAGAGCTTTTGTTTTGAACGTAAAGGGGTCATATGATGTTGTTATTTTGTGTATTTGGTGTAATGTTGTGTGTTTATGTGGTTTAAAAAACACATTATTTTCCACATACTGTACATGACTGTTTCTCCTCTAAGCCCCGCCTCCTGAAACAGCTTGATTGGTACAAAGCTCATCGTTCTAAAACAGCAAGGTGTGCTCTGATTGGCCAGCTATCCAGTGCGCTGTGATTGGCCGAGTACCTCAAGCGTCTGATGGAATGAAATGCTCCGCCCCTTACCATAACGTGACGCTGCGTCCCAGTGTTGTGCCGAATTTTGACTCCCCTCGCTGAAATCAATACTAATCCTAACCCCTCCCCCACACCTAACACTAAACCTACCAATACTAGCGGAGTCATAATCTGGCAGGGGTCAAAATTCGGCACTACACCGGCGCTATGACACCAGAACAATAAAACACATTATCTAGATGTACAATATTTTATAATGAAAAATGCTAAAAGGGCGTATATTGGATATTGGTTATGAACATCAAGGGTTAAAACAAGCTTTTTTTAGGGACTCCATGAACAAAAAAAAAGGACCTTGAGATGAACCGAATTACATGGATGGTCAGAGGTTAAATTCCAGAAGATTTGGTGGAATAACACTTCTTTGGTCTCTTCATGGGCATCAGATGACAGGCTTTGGAGAAGCTCAGCCACAAACAGGAGGTCTCTGATGAATACCACCTCTTCTTGCCGGCTGGAAGTTGGCAAAGCGATATGGAGACGGTGCAGTCAGGATATCCTTGAATGAAGCACTGAACTTCCTGAGCCATGCAGGGACGTAAATACAGGTGCGAGAGGGTTTAATGTTTGTCCAGAGCCCAGAAGGATGGCACAAGGACAGGAGGGAAGGCCGTTTCAGACTGAGCAGGATGCGAGGAGACTGATCTTATGCTAATTCTTCTCTATACCCTAGGTGGCGCTGACCAACATGCCTTTTTACTTCAGATTTGTGTCTTGTACTGTATATGGATTTAACATCGTCCACGGCTCAAAATACAGCATTAAATCACAATAAATAATGTTGGTTCTACACCAGAAACACAAACTACCTATAATGCTTATAAGAGATTATCTGATTGGACGGCTTTTTGCATCGCGGAGCAATAGGGATAAAATCTACACACTTCCTTGCTTTTTTTGTGTTGCAAATGACCACACATGGTGTAAATAGCCACGCAGAGATGATTGTTTCATAGCACTGGTGCTTTCCCTCGCCTCTGAGATAATCCTCCAACACCTGGAGCGAATGCTTCACGAGGAAGGGAACAGAAGGCATAAGAATGAGAGCACTCGTCAAGGCCTTCATCAGATGTTGTGTGCTCCAGAACAGAGACTTGAGCATGGACTGAAGACGTGAAACGAGTGGAACTGTGATTAAGTGCTTATAAACAAGCGGTAGACGTCTGTGGAGCGCCTCCTACCATATCATAAGAAAAGCACTGAAAGCTGGGAAATTCTGTCAATGGTGGGTAAAGGGTTACACAAATGGTGCATAAAAACTCATCTCAGCTCTAAATATGTCCCAGATCACAGTGAAGCTCTCCTCTGTGTGGAACTGCTTCAAAACTAGGATTCACATTTCTTTCTTTTCTTGTTGGCATTTTTGCCTTTCATCATGTGGGACAGTATAGAGCAGACAGGAAGTGAAGTAGCACAAGGACGCTGATTCCCTGATCATGAGTGGTTTATCAGTGACTAAACTGCAAATGAGTCTCTGTAAGAAGAGCTGGATC
Source organism: Enteromius radiatus (assembly GCA_032357445.1). NCBI lineage: Eukaryota > Metazoa > Chordata > Actinopteri > Cypriniformes > Cyprinidae > Enteromius > Enteromius radiatus. The sequence goes on from JAUCMS010000025.1 coordinate 4,865,739, forward strand.
ACTCACCAAAACAAGTTTTATTCCAAATATGCATTTATTGAGTAAACATAAATCCAGCTTTTACTATAAAAATTCATTCTTGTTACAAAATCTTCATGAAATGATATGATAATAGTAACATAATGCCCGCCATAACGTCTTAACTTCGAAAGCAGGAGAGGAGTCGAGATCAGTGTAACCCAGGCCTCGGTGTACCTGAATCACGCGGCAGGTGTGTGTTTTTATTGGCGAACAGACACACTGCTTCTGACCGATGAGTTGGCTGCTTTTTCCCGCTCCATAGCAAACTCCATTTCAATTTTAGCCTGGATTTTCTCCCAGTCCACTTCCACCTGAACATAAGCAGGAGAGACAGAAAGACTGATAAAACTGTAGAATAAATCATATATGCATGTAGGACGTTACTGTGAGGACAGACTCCACCAACCACAGCCATGTAAAAAGTCATGTCTTACTCCCTCAGAATACTGCAGGAATCTCTTATTGGTTTCCTGCTTTCCAAAGTCCTGCAGGAACTTCTGTCTGTGAGCGAGCACCGTGTCCACGTGAGTTTTGTACTTCACCGCTAACTCCAGAGCCCTGCGGAGAGACAGGCATGAGCAGCAGATACAGGAGCGCCTGGAGAGGACGTTAACAACAACTATGAAGAACCTGTCCCAGTTGTAGAGGTTGATGTGGATCTGGATGGCGTGGTAATTGAGGTTGGCCTGCAGTAGAGTGGCCTCGGCCTCCTGCACGTGTCCGCTGAAGAGCAGCATGTGAGCGAGACTCGAGTCTCTCGACGGCAGCTCCTTGATGAAGTTGATGTACTGCACCTTGTCAATCTACCAGAGACAAAGACGAGGGTTAAAGAGACGGAGAGGAGACTGTGATGTGATGATACGGTCTCAGCAGATTCACCTCTCCTATAGCTGCATACGCCACTTCTGCTGTGCTCAGCTCCCGATTGGCCATCGCCAGACCGGCCAGACACGACCAGAGCGTCTGATCCTGGAAGACACATTTCAGAATGATATTAATAAAGGCATCAAAGCAGAAATGAGCTCATTTAGTGGATACAAGTGTAACATTTCAGTTTGTTATGTTCTATTGTGAATAAAATATCAGCTCTTTTAGTTTTTATTTTATTAAAATGTAAAAATGTCCCAACATTTCAGAATTGGGGTTGTACATTTCATTACTTTATTCAATATCTGTATCTAAAAACCTGAAAAGCACAGTTTATGTTATTTGTATCTTTGCTTTATTGTATATATATACTGTATGCTGCTTGTAGTCAGACAGTACAGTTTTTCCCCCTAAACATATCACAAACTGAATTGAACCGTACTGAAACGTGACTCTCAAACTGTGATGCAAACTGAACTCTGAGTAATCTAATTCGTTGCACCCCTAATATTCACATAAAAAAATATCTATTTGAAATAGTAAGACTATTACACAATATAACTGTATTTTTAATTAAATAAACGCAGCCAAAGAGAAGCAGGTGAGCAGAAGAGACTTCTTTCACAAACATTAGAAAATCTATAAAACACTACAATCACTAGTAAACTGCTAGTGTACGTGTCATAGATTAACACTGACCAGTGCTCTATATTACATGAATCAATTCTGTTAATAAGTGTACGTATACAGTATGGTGTGGCTTTGGAGAGCCTCTAGCTCCTACAGAGGAGTTATTAACCACTGCCCTCTACTAGTGTCACACATCACAGAGGACGAGATTAACAACAGAGAGACATACCACAGAGACGGGAGGAGAAATCACCACATCAGACCGACATCAACACACACACACACACCTGAACTCAACACTGTAAGCTCACATTAGGTTTTGCATATGAATAACTACCCTGTTAAAAAAACAGTATACCTAATAAGAATATGCTGCATTGTTCAACAGGGCAGAATTTAGTGTTGAAGATATGATGATGGGCACCAGGCTGAGTCGTCTCAGGGGGTGTGCTCCACTGACCTTGGCGAAGCGGCAGATGCGGAGCGCGTCCTCCCAGCGGCTGCTGCCGGTGTACTCGTGCAGTAAGCTGGGGTACGGAGACACGGCGCTGCGCACCAGAGAGCCGTCCACCCGTCTGACCGTCACCTGAGTGCCCTCATAGCTCACCATCTGAGGAGGACGACTGAACTCACTGCAGGACACATGACCCAGCACACGTCACCCATCACATTACATCAATGTGAATATCAGAATAAATGTTCACGCTGTGCCATCAAGTTTAACTGGCCACTAATATAAATATAGAAATAAGCTAATATATGTTCTAAAAACTCAAAACAGTCCGGTTAGTGTGTTACCTGCTGTCTTTGGAGAAGATGGTTTTGGGCAGCAGGTCTTTGTCCACAAACACCACGCTAGGGTAGTACCACACTGTGAAGCGGCTGTCCTGGATTCCACACAGGATGTTAGCCAAGTCGTTCCAGGCCATAGTGTCCACCATCGACCCTGAGGAGCGAGGACCAATCACAGAACAGTTCAGGAGAACCAGGCTTTACAAGAACACTCCACTATTTTTGCAAATAGGCTAATTGGTAATTGATTATTACGCCAGAATGAGAGTATAGTTCCTAGCCATATCGGCTTACAAAATCACTACTTTTCATTTTTGTCTTAGTACATGATGTAACTACAGAAGAGAAGAGTCAAGTTTTAAACAGGAAAAATATCGAAACTAATCAGATTCAATGCCACACCTAAAATTGATTCAAAAACTGTAAAACTAACTCTTGGGAAGTTGAAAAGTAAGCCTATTTTTAAAAGTAGTGGAGTGTTGCTTTAACACAGACGGTGACTGACTGTGCTCTTACCTATCTTGTGGATGCTGTGCTCTCGGCCCAGCTTTCTCACAGAGGTCAGGTAGAGGTCACGGTTCTTATCGATCAGTGCGATCCTCCTGTCATTAGACGAGCCACACTGATCCAGCGCGATGAACACCACCTCTATCTGAACAGAGACGCCACATAACATCACCAAGCCTTGATGTGGTTCAATTCAATAATGTGTCCGGACCTGTCTGTCATCTCACACTGATGCGGTCTCTGATCAACACACTTCACTGATTCATTACTGAATCAATCCACCGGTTTTGAATGAATCAAATGATTCAGTCCATGATTCAGTGACCGATTCATAAAGACAGGGGCTGTGTCTTGTGCAGGTACAACCACAGAAAGAGTATGTTCTGTGAGCTGCCGTGCTGTTAAGTATATTATGGTTTACTGTACTGCACACCAGCAGCCGCTCCTAGAGGCCTGAGCCGCTGATTCAGAGACAGAACTACGAAAGTGTGTGTGCTTACCTTGTGGATCAAAGGCTTGCCGTCACCAATGGCTTTTCCTGTCTGAGCCTCGAACAGAAAGACGACTGGAGGAGAGAAAGAAGACACGGTGACTGATCACATTACATCACGGGCAGCAGAACACACTCATGACTGTATAAAGGATGTTCCTAGACGGCACTGAGCGCTCATGTGTGAGTGACTGAAGGCTGTGGGGCAGCACCTCGTTCATCGCTCGTGTCTCGTAGCGCGATGGTGTCGTTGCTCAGCGAGACAGACTGAGAGCTCAGGATGTCCGTTCTCAGGCCAGGACTCTTGGGAGACGACACCAAACGGCCCTCATACGAGTACACGAACACCTCTGCTCCATCCACCAACAGAAAGAGCCTGCACAGAAGAACAGACATACGGAGTGTGTGTGTATGGAAGATAGTTTTAACTAATAAACAACCAAACAATATTATACTAACATACATTACATTGATGCCTTTTTAGTGTAGTTTGGTCTTCAGGTAAATAACATGTTTTACTTTGAATTTAAACTTTTGTCTTTGGGAAATAAATACATTTATTATTAAATAAAAATTTACGATTTGAACCAAACCAAAATATATATATATATAGTTAGTTAAAAGTATAATTTTTGTGCATTAAAAGTGTATCTATGCATTAAGTCACACCTTTACTTAAGCAACTGTATGTATTTTGGTACCCATAGAGTTGAATGTACTGTAATCAATATATTTCACGGTGCTAATTACAGTGAACAGCTGTAGCATCTGTTTCCTATCTGTGCTCTTTCTCACCTCTCGGCCTGAACGATGAGACTGACCGTTCCCTCCTTCAGGTCAAAGATCAGCGGGGTGTTCCAGTTCTTAGCACTGAAACAGCACAAGAGCGTGTGAGAGCGGGCAGGGATTGACTGACGTCAGACTGAAAGACAGGAGGAAGAAGCACCTGTAGACGTAACACTGCAGAGAGGTGGTGACCACCAGATGACCGTGAGCCAGCGAGGCTTTGATGACCCGGTCTCTGAACTCCAGAACATCCACTGCGTCATTCAACACGTTTCTGACCTGAGCAACAAACACAAAGCTCACTTTGAACAAAAACGATTCCATGTTTGAATGAGAAAGCATCAGCTGATGTTCTGTGTGAGATGCTGTGGAAAGCACTGAGAGCATCGTGAGTGTCCAGAAACGGGCTGGGGTCACAGGAGGCTGTGTGTACCTGCATGGTGCGTCTCTTCGTGAGCGTGATCTCAAAGTTCCTCCACTCCCAGCGCTGCTCCACGACATGAGCGAACAACACATGTCCGTTTCCACAGGCTCCGGCCAGCTGAGTGCCATCTGCAGACCAGGCCAGACTGAACAGACTTCCGGTGCTGGGCTTCTCCAGAGAGTACGACCACTGACACACACACACACACACACACACAGTTACAATGCGGTCTAGTCTGACCAGTAAACTGTGAGCTGAAAACTGCCAGTGGACAACTACACGATGTTTCGCCATCAAAGCTTATAACTGAATAAATTGTGACATGCCAGGTCTGAACCTGATGATGTAAAATGCAGATTTTTAGTTCAAATTCAGCTGTGACATAGGGTGACCATAATTCAAGGTAAATTCAAAGTCTAATGTCAATGTTAAATTGATACTGATGTCAGTTGACGTTGATATTTTGTTGTTCTTAGGTTGTGTAACTATAATCCAATGTCAAGTCAACGTCAGATACTGACATCCACACGATTTTCATTTTTAACCAAAATGTAACATCTGTCAGATGTCAACTGGGCATTATATAGACGTCCGGTGACTGGTGGGTGAAGGCAAAGCATTTGGAGATCCACTAAAATCAGTGAATAATGACTTTAAGTTGGTTTGGTTTCTTCTGTTCCAGTCTAGATACTTTTTAATACCCTTTCAAGACCTTCCATATTTAAAACCACTTCAGTTACTGTCAGGATTTGTATGTTCAGGTGTATATAAGTAAGAAACGTGATTCTATGGTGATTCTACGAAAATACACAAAGCAGAAATATAAACATTTGATTGAACACTCAAGTATTTGATCGAAGTCACCTGACGGATATATACACACAGAGCAGTCGTGGGAAGTATTTGAGTAAATGGAGTTTGTTACTGTACTTAAGTGTTTTTTTTTGGCTACTTAAAAAATATAAGCAACTTTTACTCTCTACTCGACTATATTTTTGATAGAATATGTACTCTTTCCTCCAGGGACCCTTACCGTTACTCATTACATTGTGATCTTCATCTACCACGGTTCATTTTCTCGGGAGGAAGAGGCGATATCACCATCTGCAGGGTGCTTAAGGTACTGGCTTATATGTACCTACAGTATAAGAGCTAAATGAGGCTACTCCTCTGAATTTTATTTTACTTTTTTGTGTCCATGTAGACTGAAAATACCTTTTTTGAAAAAAATAATCATCATAATTTTATACTTGTGCCTTTTTTGAACATTTGAGTTTGACTGAGTCTGACTTGTTTGATTTATTTTGTTCTGCCATTTTTAAATATTGAGGTGTTCAATTTCATTTCTCTACTAGGAAATAAAAGCTCATAAATAAACAGCTTCTTGTTTTTTTCAGTTTGGTGTTCTTTGAGCCTACATTCAGTACGAGTAAAATACTTAAGTTCTTTTAAAATCTAATCCTTTCAGACTTTTACTCAAGTCTTTTTGGAATTGGTGGCTTGTAATGGAGTCATTTTTACAGTAAGTGTTCATACTTTTACTCAAGTATGGTTTTCAGGTCCTCTTTACACCTCTGACACAGAGCCAGAACAACAGAGAGACAGCTCGCACGAGCACTGAACACTGCTTTATCAATTCAAAAACAAGAAAATAAACCTACTATCTCCCTGTAGTGTGTGTGTATATATAGTGAGAGTGTGTGTGTGTGTGTGTTTTGGGGGAGGGTCACTGACGTGCTGAGCGGCAATGATTCTCTGTGGATATATGTGCTGAATTAGTCCCATTGCATCAAACTCCTTAAATATGCCTGGCCTGACCCACACTCACACACACACACACACACACACACGTGCAGCAAGTGTTTACACATGCTGTCAGGCTGCAGGAAGGTGAGCTGTGTAAATCTAGCACAGCTGGCTTCACTTACATCTGCTATTATTCACTTAAACACTGGACAGATATGGTGTACAAATCAACACACACACACACACACTCACACCTTCTGACCCATCAGATTGAATTTACTGACTTAATTTTACATGTAATAATAAAATATCTATTGGAGCGCAAAACAACTTGTACATGAGCACTATTGTCTGGTAAATCTACCCATGTTAAAACACAGATAATAGTTAGTTCTGATCCGAGCCTTCAGCTGAAATACATTTACAGCGAGCTGCTGAACCTGATGAGAAACCCAGAGATTGTTCAGATGTTCTCCGTAATGAAAATGTTCATTAGCTCAACACAACACAAAGCATGGTGACCTAAGTCAAATAAATGGACAAAGTTATTTCTGTCTTCACTATAAAGTCATGATCTGTGTCCGTTTAACAATTGCACAAGCATAAAAATATGACAACAGTGAACTAGGCAGGCGTATTTGTCCAGCACACGTGACACACAAGAGTTAAGACACATGTGCAAACACATCTGTACTGCATCTGTGATGATGTGTATCTGAACTGAGCTGCGAAACGGTTTAAGTGCTCTGCTGCTCGCGTGTTTTTACTGAGGGGGTTAACGCCGTGAACTGCTGACACAGCATGAAAGCCCTCGCAGCATTAACCCTTCACCCGTCTGCTCACACACACTCAGAGCTTGGATTACAGCACTTATCATGAGAAAGGTACAATTACTTTTAATTTCATCAAACATTGCAGGCACAAATCCCTGTAAATATTACATAATGCGGTTGAAATGACTAAATGACTAAGAACAGCGTAGACTTTTTGTATTTTTGCGGAAAGTGCCAGTGCAGAAAATGAAAGTGGATGTGCATGGGTGAGTCGTTCACAATACGATCAGTAAAGACGCAGTTTGCATGAATTTAGCATGAATTTCCATCTTCCAACAAACTTGAAAGTCAAATTTAAAAAAATGTGAATTTGCGATGAAGTGAATTTAAGTGTCTGCTGAAATGCAGCAGATGTCAGGGGCTGTGAGAGAAGCGTGTGTGTGTGTGTCTTACCCCGGTCTTATCACACAGCCTGAGCGTGTGGAAGGAGCCCATGGCGAAGAGCTCTCCGTCCGGAGCCCAGGCCACAGCGGTGATGGGGTAATCCTGAGCGGAGCTGGAGAAGAGCAGCCGGCCGTAGCTGTCCCACACCTGCAGCACACACACACACACACACTGTGAAGTTGATCTTAGTAAGGTAATCATGATTACAGTAGAAGACTGTGCTGATGAATATGATTACCCATGACTACAGGTGAATGTCACTAAAAATGACAAATCACAGTCTCTACTCCTGCTGTTTTGATTCACTGAGTAATATGACATCACATTGCTTAGGCCCCGCCCACAGCATTTTCTTTGAGCTCGAGCAGCTGTAGCATCAACAACGTCTCGTAATCAATCCCTGTGCTCTGTGTTTGGATCAGGACTGTCAGTTTAAAAATGACGCAATTTAAATAGTTTCCCGCAGTTACATTGATCTGAATAATATAATAAGATACACTGGCCCCGCCCCCAGAACTGTACATCATCTTACATTACATAAACAACTCCATAAACACAGTTATGCATTAAATTCAAGATATTGGGGCAAAAATGCTCCTGTATGAGCTTTTATCTCATATTTATTTCATATAATAAGCGATATCACACAGTTCCATTTGTCCTGAATTTAGATTTTATATAAAAGTTCATTAAATAAAAAGTGAATATTGTGATATATTTTAAACACAATATTGTCTGTTTCTGTCTGTTTCAAAAATACTAATTATAAAGACTGGTGCTTAGTTTCTGAAAGGCCCACTCATAAAGTCATCATTTTACTGAATTTCTGAATGAATCAGACATTTGAACGAATCCAATAAATGGCTCATAAAGACATTAACCGACGCCTGCTGTTTTTTCATATAAAAAAAGGATATTCTCAAAGCCAAATGTAATTTGCAAATTAATTTTACTACTTAAAACATCATGTAATCATTACATTAAAACACCTGAGCTGCTGAGGATATAAATCTAACCTAAATTCTAATAATTTAACAGGGCAGAAATATGCAGCTCATTTGCATTTAAAGTGAGCTTTTGTTTTTAGACAGATGCTATAATAAATGATCTGTACTGAACATGACCTGAAAATTCACAGAGACATTCTGATGACTCCCAAGATCAATATTACAACAAAGAGGGAGGATGTTCAATTTTAGAAATTCATGCAACATTATGAGTTTGAGGCTTTCTGCTTTGATTTAAGATGAAGACTATTTAAGATCTGCAGAAACCCTGTGTTTACATCGATCTTTACCTTATATTTGCAGTCTTCTCCTCCTGACAGTATGAGATCATTCACAGCGCTCCAGTCCACCTTCAGAATGACTCCATCATGAGCTTTCCACTGCAGACAGACCAAACACACACCGTCACTCACATCAGCTCACGTCCTGACCGGGACAACTGAGAAACTCAATAACTGATCAAACAGGGCCTTGGAGAGGTTGATTAAAACACTGTGATGTTGTTTTAGTGTGTTGAATCATGCTACAGCTCCCACAATGCATGAGTGTAATGCTCACTGTAGTATAGAGAATACTGTATTAGCACAGCCTGAACACACACACTGCTGTGAGTATATGTGACCTGTCTGTGACATTGCCCTCGGGTCTGAGCTTAGCTCCAGCTCAGGAGGTCAAAGGTCATGTGGGGGAGAGGTCTATGTGATATAACAACTTTTACAAAGAAACAGTGTCATATTCCCAGCCTCCCATCAATCTCAGCAGTATTATGAGTCATGTGACAGGACTAGACCACGCTAGCATGTGATCATTTCTAGACAGATAAATAATGACATGCTAGGTTTTGTTTTATTTCACCATAAAATAACATTCCCAGAATGCTGCAGGAGGTCATCATTTTTTTAAGCTCACATTAAAAAACAACATTTGGAACACAAATCATCCATAATGGTTGCTTTTTAGTTTGAATTAACAACCAAAAACTCATATTTCCAGAATGGTGCGTATTTTAATGTCTTCATGTGAACATGAACAATGCATGTTTTTGTGTGACGACCTATACAGAGCATTATAATGTTCCTATCCTAGATAACAGAAAATGTAATGAAAAAGTGTAGTGCATGTTGATGAGTAGTCGTGGTGCTTCAGTGATGTGTGTGTAATCTGTACCTGCAGGACCTTGGCGCTGGGCTGCAGAGGCTTGACCACCAGCTGTCGACCCGATGTGTACAGAACCCGTCCTGAGTCTGGAGCCCACGCCACCGAGTACACGGGAGTCCCTGCACACAGAGACACACCACAAAACAGCCTTTCTGAGGAGTGTGTGTGTGTCATTATTAAAGCAATGGAGTCTCTAATTACACTAACTCTGCCCTTAAACGTGTGTCTGGGGGAGTCGACTCTACAAGAGCAACCTGTCCTCCAACTAACACGCCCGTATAGGTCGTTTGTCCAAATCCCTGAAACATGACCCATCAGAGCCTATACTACAACTTCTTTTAACGTTTTGCACTGTAAATCAGGTTTCCTGCAGCTCAGTTGGCAGCTAATTGCGTTGTACAATATGTATAACACTTACGTTTTACATAAAATGTACCAGCACTATAAATGATGATTTTGACTATTTCTGTAAGTTTGCTTTTTGGGTTAAACTAATTTCTTATTATGAAACTGAAATGATGTGAAAATCAGAGATTAGACTGTACTTAAATTGAAATCGACACGCTAACACACACTATACTCATAGTCATGCAATGCTGATGTTGTTAATCATTTGAGAATAAAGTATAACAGTAATAATAATCAGCAGGGTTTGATGTGATCTGATCATATTTAATCACCATTAATAGAGGGATTTATTGTAATGCTTTGCTTCCTCAGTTGGTCAGAACAAGCCTGGCAGACTTTTATTTACTTGTCCAGATGATAATACGATAATACCTGATAATACTGATCATTCACGTCACTATAATCGTTTTACTAAATATTCATCCATTACATCTCTAATAGTAAAATAGTATTTTTTCCATGTTCTGCAGAAGAAAGAAAGGCATACAGGATTGAAAGCACATGTGGATGACTACAATGTTTTGGCAGGTTGTCTGGCCTAAAAGCTAAAGTGTGAGTGTGTCAGACTGATGTTCCTGTATGAGTCCCGCTGTGTGTGTGTGTGTGTGTGTGTGTGTACCTTGTTGGGCCAGAGTAGACCTCAGCATCCCACTCTTAGACCAGATCTTCAGTTGTCCGTCTTCACCGGCTGAAACCAACACAAAGCTTCATAAACACTCTGATCCGTGTCCTTAAATATTACTTTCATAATGTGAAGCATTTCTCAAGGAAGTGGAAAACCTCAGAAACGTATGAAGTACTGAATAACACACTGACAGTGTTCACACTAATCTAATTTATAGGCAAGAATGTGTTTGTTAATTTCTGATTTATTGAGTGCTATGTGCTGTATAGAGGTGTCTTCTGAGGGTGTATACTGCAGTGGACCTGTGATAAGAGCCGTCCCGTCGTGATTCCAGCGTCCGGCGAGCACTGCTCCTCTATGGGCCTCCACGCTCTTCTCTATACGTCCAGATTTAGACACCAGGTGGAGTTTACCTGCACAACACAAGCTCACATCAGTCTACACACACACACACAGATAAATAACACTGATGCTTCCACAAAGAAACGCTCAGATCCACTGCTTCTTTCAAGAGCTGATCACTGAAAGGTTCTTTTGGGACCCAGAATGGATCTTTTGGGACCCTTTTTAGGAAACTTTATTTTTTATGAGTGCACCACGCTGATAAATAGTAGATGAGAAAAACAACCCACTAAAAGACTGGTAAACTGGTTCGCGTCAACACTGATAACTGATAATGAAATCTATATCAGAATCCATACTGACAGTCGTTACGGTAATGTTTAACCGTGTGCATGTGCTGCAGTTTTATGCATCTGCTGCTTTAAACGCTCAAGCTCAAGTGTGTGTGTGTGTGTGTGTGTTTGTGTTTGTGTGAGCGAGTGTGTTTCTCTGTGTGTGTGTTTGTCTGAGCAAGTGTGTTTCTCTATGTGTGTGTGTGCTAGTGTGTTTGTGTGTGTGTGCGAGGACTTGTTTTTATATCCTGGTGGGGACCTATAACGTTATTCTTCTGAACTTTGTATTCATCAAAGAATCCTGGATATAATGATAATAAATAAATAAACGTTTGTGAGTAGCTAATCAGAATGTTAGAATTCAGAACGCTCTGAATATTTAAAATATATTCAAATAGAAAACAGTTTTATTTAATAGTAAAAAATATTTCATAATGATGCTGTATTCTGACTCAAATAAATGCAGGCATGTCGAGCAGAAGGTCATTAATCGTGCTGTTGAGTGGAGCTGAGAGAAACAGCAGAGCTTTACCGTCGGTGCTGGTGAGGGCGAACAGCTCGGCCCCGGCCGTCTTCTTCCCGCTCACGCTCTTGGGGACCCAGTGCAGGTCGATGGGGTAGATGTGCTCCTGGAGCCTGATGAGGACGCTGGAGTCGTTGGTGAGCAGGTTCCAGCGGAGAATCTGATGGTCATCGCTGCAGGAGTACAGCTCATCAGCACTGGTCCATCCCACGCAGCTCACCAGCTCCCGGTGTGCTCAGGGGTCAAGGGTCAACAACAAACGCCTCATCTCTCAGCACTGCTGCAGACTCATTACTTTGAGGAAGGCGCTAAAGTTCATTTAGTAGTTAGTAGTGCTGGGCAATGATTAATCGCATCCAAAATAAAAGTTTTTCTTTACATAATATATGCGTTTATGCTGTGTTTAT
>JAUCMS010000025.1:4878120-4903281 GCA_032357445.1 Enteromius radiatus
GTACAGCGTGGGAATTTCAACATGCAGCGTTTCTTGATGTATAAAAGGGAAATCTTGTAGGCTTAGTCTACCTATTCCAGAACATTATTCTATTTTTTAGAACATAAGATAATTATTCAAAAGTATTCAGATAATTATTCATAAAGTAATTTTTGTGAATAAAATATTCACAGATTTTTTTCCCCCTCTACAAAAAGTTTATTAAAATGTTTATGTTTTAAATATCCATGTTTTCTGGCCCACTAGGGACCTAAAACCCATATCATTGATTGTATCCATGTGAGTCACAAGAGGGCGCTCAAACACTAATCTAGTACAGACGTCTACTCAAACATCCAATACATAGACTAGATTCTCATATTTGTTTATTTAAAATATTTATTTAGCACTCATTTGCATTTAATTTGCAAAAAATGCATTTAAATATCCATAACCTCATCCGTGTCGTATTTGATGTTTTAAATAAAAGAATGCTGGTTTGTCAGGAGGCAAATGTTACTAATTGGGGATAAAACTCACGTTCCTCAACCATAAACCTCCGCTAACCCACGATGACCTTTGACTTACTGTAAGTAGATTTTATAAAACATTCTTTTTTTTAAAACGTACATTTGGACAGTCATCCATTTACTTGCCAATAGTCAGCAGACTAATCAAAGAAAAGTCCCAAATAATATTTCATCCCTTTATTTGAAAATATATTGTAATATAATGTGGTCATAAATCAATAATCATAATAAATTGTATTTTCTAAATAAATAAATTTATTCGCATTAAAATAAAATAACAAAATAAATCTAGGTTATATATCTCGTACATATATGTAATAAAGTATAAGATTAATAATATTATTTCTTGGGATTTATTTATTTATTGTATTACTGATATATATAAATTGTTTGCTGACTGATATTTGAGGTGATTTGCTGATTGCACCAGCAGAGGGCGTTAGTCTAATGCGAACTATACTGTTAATAATACAGTCTAAAATATTGCTAGCCACAAATGCAATAATATTAAAATTAATACAATAATTATTTGATACGATTTATATTTTATATATTATTTAATTTATATCATTATTTAATATATCATAAATTATAATTATTTACTATAATTTTATATTTATATTAAATAGATGACAACCATTCAATATAGTACAAATGGCCTACATCTGTTTTACTGGTTAAGTAATAAAGATGGCTCAGTTGTTTCATTGCTCTTTTAAACATATCCACTGACTCTCTTTGAAGCACATAGATATACTCACACAGAGAGACACATGTATGCAGCAAATGATGTAAAACAATGTGTTACTATCTTTTTCTTTCATGTGTATTGACTTACAAGTGGACTAAAGCCTTTCTAAAGAGGAACAAATAGCTTTAAAATGAAAATTGAACAGGGAGCTTGTGTTTGAGGACAAGTGTAATCAATAATGTTTAGACGGTAGAACAAGTCTAACAGACAGCAGATCAATACAGACGAGCCCCTGCCTCCCTCCTCTCTGTCCCACTGACCTCATCGTATGATCTGATCAGCTCTTTATTTAAAGCTCATCGGCTGCTGAGTGAAGGGCCGATTAGAGAGAAAGAGACTGAGAGTGGCCAGAAAGCAGTTCACCACTTCATTTGGTGACAATAAAAATCGAGATGTCACATAAAAGCCCAAATAAACCAGATCTGGATGTTTTCCAAAGAAAATGTGAGGGGATTAAACACAAGTTAAGCTTAATCGATAGATGCTGACTACTACAAAATATATGCCACAAAATAGAGAAAAATAAAAAATAAAATAGAAAAAATAGAATTGTAGCATTATAATGAGGCACAATAAATAAATGAACCAATTTTGAAAAAAAAAAAAACATGTAAACTGCTTTATTAATATTACATTATATACAATATTACCTTTAATAATTTAGCATATACTCATATATATATATATATATATATATATATATACACACACACACACACACACATATAGTATATATTTTTTAAATATTTGTATTTACATGTCTATATTTATAGTCACATAATTTATATATTAAAAAGTATTTAATATAAAAATAATGTTTTTCTGAAATCTAGGCTATACATGCATGTGTATTAATACATAATAAATATACACAGTATATACACACATATTATGTAAAAAAGTAAAAAATGTAAAAAAAAAAAAAAGTATATTATGTAACTATTTAAACACTCTAAATTAAATCTGACACTTTGATAAATTTAAATTGTATTTTCTAGTAAAAAAACTACTCAAATAATTTTATTTACAACACTTTAGCAACTACTATGTAACAATGTGCAAATTCCTTTAAATAAATTTGACATATTTCATATAAATTCATATTTGTATATATTGAGTATTAATAGTCTTTTTTTATCAGCACAAAACTTGAACTACAACTTGAATATTGACACTGCTGTTTTATGAAGAACTGCTTTATGTGTGAACTGAATTTGTTTCATAATTCATGAATTTTGCATGAAAATATTTTTTTCAAAATGTATCATGGCAATCTGCATTTAATAAGGCGTATTTTATACGACTTGACAAACACATCTCGGTTTAATTTATTCAGATGAAAACGCTCAAACAACATGCTTTGCAGGAAAAACAGAGTGAGTGGAAGGAATCAAAGGAAATAAAAAGATGAGTAAAGGAAATAAAGCTATCAAGGCGTGTAAGTGGAGTCATATATGGAGCGTGTTGCCATGGAAATGCAGGGAGTGATTTCAATTGGCTGCTTTGAGTCTGACCTCTGATTTGAAAGAATGCTCATTCAGAGTCATATGAGGTGATCTTCCTGCAGTGCTGGATGGCCTCAACACAAAATCTTGGACAAAAACAATCACACAATTGTACTATTAGCTCTTTATTTCCTCTGCGTTCTGTTCTGTATGTTTTCATGTGCAGTAAGTGTATGTCTGTGTATCTGTCTCTCTTAAGCCTCTTTCTCTGGTTCTCTCATTAACGCTCCGCTCAGATGCTGTATAGCAGGTGACAGGGAGAACTAATCGCTCTGAAGATTAAAAATAAATGAAGAGAAACGTGTTTTAGAAAAACGGTGGAACGAACATCATAAATCATCCAGCCTGGATCAGGTTCCTCCTCACTGTCCGCACACTGACACACACGCACACACGCAGACAAATTACATTACTGAAATCACATTACTGCTGCCTTTCAGGAAGGACGCACGAAGGGGAAAAGAGAGAGAAGGTGACAGAGAGAGAGAGTCATATAAGATGAGGCTTTAAAGTGACAGATGTGGAAAACAGAGGATTTTGTATCCAAAAGCTTATGTGGATGAAAAGATAATAATAATAATAATAATAATAATTAGTAGTAGTAGTAGTAGTAGTAGTATTACGGTGTGTAGTTTACACAAGCTTTAATATATCTATAATAATAATAATTATTATTAATATTATTAATATTAGTAGTAGTAGTAGTATCACGGTTTGTAGTTTACACAAGCTTTAATACATCTATAAAAATAATAATAATAATAATTATTATTATTATTATAGAACAGCTTTAATAACAGTTACTCAATAATAATAATTACTAGTAGGCTATTCTCATTATTGTTTGCAGTTGCAAGCTCTAATACATCTATTATTATTATTATTATTATAGAACTGCTTAAATAGACTTAATAATAATAATTAATATTTTTATTAATTTATTAATTATTATTATTTTGTTTACACAAGCTTTAATATGTCTTTAATATTTATTATTATTGTTATTGTAGAGCTGCTTAAATAGACTTCAAAATTATTACTATTATTAGTAGCAGTAGTAGCAGCAAATTTGTATTATTTATTGTATTATTATTTATACCACTACTAATAAAAGAACAGCTTAAGTAGACAGAATAATAAAAATTACAAGTATTCTTATTCTTATTGTTTGCAGTTGACACAAGCTTTAATACATATTATTTAATATTGATAAAAATAATAATAATATAACTGCTGAAACAGGCAGCACATTATTATTATGCATGTTTTCATGCACATATATGTCTAATTATTTTGCTGTCTTATTATAGCATAATAATAAAGATAATATAACTGCTTAAATGGGTTGTAAAAATATGACTACTAATAATATAACAACAATCATCATTATCATTTTCTCATTATTAATAATGGACTTTTAAATGGATACTGGGTGATGTGCTAAATTAAGTTTATTAGGTATCTTATTATTATACTCAAATAGGCTTAATGACACAATTTAATGACAGTTTAATCTACATTATTATAAACGTGATAAGACTTTTGTCACATAATGTAAATGTTTTTTCTTATTATAACACTGTAAACCTTCCTCTTTTTTATATCATAAAGGTCATTATTTGGCTTTCAGTGGAGCTCATGTGACCCCGTATAGCATTTCTAGAGTTTGTGTTCTAGGACATAAAAAAGCATTCTGCATACTTATCCTCACAGTCACAGGGCATTAGTTTAATGCTTATGCCTCAAATAATGAGTTTGCAGCAGCAGAGTTGACTCCAGTTAACCGGCGCAGGCTGCAGTTTTCTATCTGTCCTCTGGAGGTCACTGTTCGACAGTGAGTGCAGCATCCGCAGGACAGCAGCAGAATCCGCCTGAAGAGAGACAGAGAGAGGACAGAAAATGTCAGACATTATTTGTGACTTTTTGTTACAGCAGTACATGTTTGTGTTTATGTGCTCATTTTTCTCTGTTTTCCGATAGGTGCTGTTAGAGACACAGGAAAAGGACAAATGGACACAGAAAAAAATAGCAAGAATAAAATGAACAGAGTAAGAGAAGCAGGCAGAACAAGAGGAATCAGGGGAGAGCGTAATCCTTTGTTCTCCTCTATTCACTTGGAGCGCGTGTCTGACTCCCTATAGGTGGAATTTCATTTTGCAGCATCTCACAGACACACACACTCAAACACCATGTAATTTGCCCTCCAGGGACACTATCATTTTTGTATTTCTGCCTGTGTTTTTCAGATGTTGTGTGCAAGCGCAGGCCTTCTTTAAGTTTATTTTGGGGGTTTCCTTGTGATACAAGTGATATTATTTTCCCTTCATTTCATAGCATGAATAGTAATAACGTAGGACACAAATCCCAGATTCTTGATTAGAAGTTTTTAAGAAGGTCATAAAAAGTTCAGGATTAAACATGGATTGCAGACACATTAGAGTGCGTTTTCTGTGTGTATTTAAATAGCTATATCCTCATTGCTTTGGTCCTAACCTCAGGCCAGTTTAAATCTGCAATGCTCTCACAGACACACAGACAGACTAGAAGATCAAAGCTTCTGCTTCAGTGCAGGACAAAGAGAGCTAGTCGTAAAAATAAATATTAAGGCATAGTGGGATTTGGAATCCTGAACATGTAGTGTATGATAATAATGGTCATATACAGCGTTGTGTTTTATGTTTAAGGTCTCTATTATAAATGTATATAATTCAAATACATTTTAAGGGATCCATATACCTTGAAATATTTGACTCTTAGGGAAAGTAATGCATTATAACGCTATTTGCCAATTGCATAGATGAAATAAAAACTTTGCATAGCGATGACATCATCACGTAATATCTGACAAGCGTACGCTTGAAAAAATTTAGAAATTTGACCTTTGGTCAAACAGACATGCATCCAGGTTGCCCTAAACAACCTCAAAACCCTTCAAATGCTCGAACCCCGGTAATTGCTGCTTGCAGCTATATTTTAAGTAACATTTGCAAACGATCGCCCAACTAAAACATTTCAGTAAAAACGAAAATATGTTTATGTGCTGTTTTGAGAACATCATGAAAAATCAATGCTGCATCTCAATCATAGAAGAGTTCATTACAAACGCATGCAAGCTCGTCTGTGTACACATACAGAGTCTATATTCTGTTTTATATGTTAAGAAAGGAATGAATCGAGGATATGTTTGGGTTCCTTCAGCAGAGATGAGGCTTGCAGTGTTATATTTCCCTGTTTTTAAGAAGAAATTATCCTCTGAAGTCACCTATCTTTAATATCGCAGCATGAAGACAGGAGCAGAAACATGTTTACCTGACTGAAGGCGCCGTTGCCACGGAAACGCATTAGCTACTGCCGTGCTAGCCTGCTAATTCTGACGAACTCGCTTTGAAAGCAAGAAACCATCCAGGTGCTGACTATCTTGATAACGAACACTTCTGAGAGTAAACACTAGGGGCTCACATTATATCTCGGTCTCCTTATTTTATATCTAACTGTTTGCTTTCTTTGCAGTACAATAGCGAGTGAAGTGGTTAGACAACTGCACACCACATCTCGCGAGATGTAGTTCACTGAAAACTACAGCCGTGCTTCTCGCGAGATGTTCTGAGCTCGTTCAGTGAAAATTATTTTGTGACTTTTTAAACGTATCTAATCTCTGTTTTTATTCTTAATGTTTTCCAATGCATGAAAACGTTGATATATTTCTTACAGATTTACTAAAGTACTCACTGACCTTTTTAAAAGCTGTCTGTTTGTTTGATAACGGTTTTCAAGTTGACTTGTTTTTCTCTAGCTTCTTAATTTATGCTGTATTTTTAATACAGTGCTTTTGAATTGACTTTTGAACATGTCCAGTGTGCCTTTTGTCATAAAAAATAAAATAAAATAAATAAAGCAGTCTGGTCACGTGACGCGAAAAGGGGGGCTGTGTTCCCATGAAGCACTGCGCGGCTACAACGGACTTCAGTTTACGCGCCATTTACGAGTGTTTTTTCTGTAGAGGGAAGTAAAGAGCGCGGATTTACCCTCGTTTTACTCTCTTAACGCGCAGTATATGCGAATCCGGCGGAAAAACCGGAGTAATATCGACGAGAGCGAGGGAAATCAGCCGAGTCAAAGGTAAACGAGGACATTTATGCGGATTGTTTGTGAAGTGTCAGTTCGTCAGATCGCACACACCCGGTTATTAACGTTAATGAATAACGGTTACAGTAACATCAGGTCTTCTAAAACGACAATATATGTTCATAATGTGTACTAGTTTTAATCGATTTTATTGAAATGGCGGCAGATTCATTCGTTTAGGTAACTTAACTAACGTTAATGTTATTATCCTGAAGCGACGCTCATCGCAGTACGTACTAACATTAACTCTGTCTTATTTAACATAATTTAAAGTAAATCAGTTTGTTAATAAACGTGTTATTTATTCGACATCTGCTGGTGTGTGTTGGGGAAGTGTCTAAGGGCAGTTTGTAAACACATCGCTGTCGTGTCGTTTATAAAGCTGTGCATATTTTAGCGTTATTATCGTAACAAAGTAAAACATCTTGGTGTAACGTTAATGTGTCAAAACCCAGTCGATGTTTGAAATCACCTTCAGTTGTGTTTCTGCTTGTGTGACGTTATATTCACTATTCGTTGCTGCAGTGTTTTTGTTTCGTTGTGAATGAAACTTTAGCTCGGTGAAAGCTGTCAGCACAAACAGTTGAAGTGTTTCCTCAGCTCTTCATCAGCTCACAAACACCACGTGTGTGTAGAAGTGCTCAGTTTGTCGTCTTGTAGTTGTCAGCTGTGTGTTTTCTTTTGTGTGAGCGGTGAAACCCCGACGTCAGTTCACAACACCACACACACGGAGAGACACACACTTCACTGAGTTATGATGAGAAGCGAAGTTTTTTTCCATGTATCTAATGATTTGTTGTGATGTGTTTTTGTTTTTTTTTGGAATCGTGTTTGTGAAAAAAGTCAGACACGGGCTGTGTCCCTCATCGGTGCAAACTAACCCGGGATAATGTGCTTTCAGCTGCCGTGAGTCATGCCTGCGAAAACCAAGAGCTCGACGGCCGCGAAGAGGGCGGCGGAGTCCGACGAGGAGCAGAGCCCCGCCCGCAGAGCCCCGAGCGCCCCCGCCGAGCACGGTGAGACCGGTCTCCGGGGGAGGTTTCTTCTGTCACGGGACAAACTTACAGCGCATTTAATTTGCAAACGCGCTGATGTTTCCTTCTCATCCTGTCATGGCTCTTTTGTTTAGTGGAGTCAGTTAGCCTGCTGCTAATGGAACTTAATATTATCTCGACTAAACCGCAAGGAATGACCTCACATCTGACTGACCCATCACAAAAATCTAAACTTTTAAGAAAGTTTAATTTGATCTTAATTTGTCTTCATATGTGACCCTGGACCGCAAAACCACTCATAACGATTTTTTTTTCTGAATAAATAAGCTTTCCGTTGATGAATGCTTTGTTTTGATTACAAGATTTACAAGTTACAAAAAAATAAAAAAGTAACTTTTTTTTCCCCCACAGTGCTAAAAGTTGCAATTGTAAAAGTAGGATCAAATTATCTTGTGGAAACAACAACAAAGCATCTTAGAAAACTAATTAAAAGTGAAAAATTCTCAGGATTTGTCCCCGAGTTTGTCTTGGGGTGGGGGAAAAAAAGCAGTGTTCTGTCCTGGCAGTCATGTTTGGATGGTTTAGTCAGATGCAGACTAGGCTCTTGAGTGTGTTTGATCAGATGAAGTGTGTGAGACTGTGCTTGTCTCTGTAGATGCGTCTCCAGGCGAGTCTGCTGAGGAGCTGGACAGCCGCAGTCTGGAGGAGATCCTGGCCAGCATCCCTCCTCCTCCACCTCCCGCCATGAGCTCCGAGCCCGGGGCCCCGCGCCTCATGATCACACATATCGTCAACAGAAACTTCAAGTCCTACGCCGGAGAGCAGATTCTGGGCCCCTTCCATAAGGTATCTGCAGCTCTTTCCTCTTCAGAGTTCAGTTTTCTGCTCCATGTGTATTAATTAGCTCACTTCTCAAGTTCTCACTTTTTTTGCGGTTCTTCACTTAAAATCACATTACATAACGGAAATACCAAATGAAACTCAATACAGCGTTAGTAGTTTGCTCTTACTATACTGCTAGTATCATTTACATACTATGACAGTTTTTGTAATATTTGTGTTATTCTTTAGTTTACAAATTAGAAATATTGTCTTGGCAACTAGCTGAAATAATTGTAAATTTTTACATTTTATTTATTTTAATTGCACCCTCTTGAGGACTGTTGTTTTTATTATTTTTTTAATATGTCATGTATTTTAATGAATCTGGAGACAATTGGTTATTTTTTCAACTTTGGGGAGAATCTGTTGTTTTAAACCATACGACATACATTCATTGTTTAAAAAGTTGTGATCTGTACAGTCAATGCCCCTTGTTTGAAGATTGGTTTTCTGCATCTCATCTCTTAGCTTCACTGATACTATTCAGGACATTCTGTTTAAACCTTTCTGTCATCAGCGTTTTTCCTGCATCATCGGTCCAAACGGCAGTGGCAAGTCTAATGTGATCGACTCCATGCTGTTCGTGTTTGGATACAGAGCTCAGAAGATTCGCTCGAAGAAGCTGTCGGTTCTGATCCACAGCTCTGACAGTCACCCGGACATCCAGAGCTGCACTGTGGAGGTGCACTTCCAGAAGATCATCGACAAGGTGAGCCAGGCCCAGTGATGAAGAGCACACAGGAACAGATGTCTGTCTCTGTAGGGATAATAATATCAATAATAGTTATTGTCTATAAGCATTCTACTTCATCTAAAGCATTGTCAAACATTTCTTTTATTTTTGCATAAATCTCACACTTGCAGGGCCTTACGTTTTGAAATTAATTTCCAAAGGTCCATTTCCCTCCTTTAATTTTCTAAAACATGATTCTCACCTAAATGATGGTTGTGCATTTGTGTTTGTTCAATACATATTTTAAGCAGTCTGATGAAGAAGAGTGCTTCACAAATGCTCTTAAGCAAAGCTAACCCTATACATTATGCTTCTTATTAAAGTTTGTCTGCTACTTATATTAGACAGTCAGAGATATCGCCTGTGGCTAATGCCTTTGACAGTAGCAAGATGATATTATTAAGGTAATTAATATTGTGTATCAGCGATCTTACAGGCTGATGATATGGCAATTAAACACATCTCCCAACACTATTAGAGAGATCCTTTAAATTGCACAGCTTAATGCTTTGAGTATTTTCATCACACAATAGTTTACACAGCGCAAGAAAGTTTGATTTCAGGCTTGCATTGAGTTTGTAGACTAATCTACTCCTTTAACCTACACAAATATATTGAATAAATACTTGCAGGAAGGAGTACAATCATGTACAACACCCAAAATGCTGTTCTGAAATTCAGGCCCTGGTTTTGTTTTTAGTAGCTTACTTGAACTGAACTGAACTGCACTGCATATTTGTACATTGGTTGGTCAAACCCCTGAAGTCTAACGCTCCTTGTTGTCCAGTGCTGAAGTGTCTTTTCTGTGTGTTCAGGAAGGAGACGACTACGATGTCATTCCCAACAGCTCCTTCTACGTGTCCAGAACTGCTGCCAAAGACAATTCCTCCTCTTATCACATCAATGGCAAGAAAGCAACCTTCAAAGATGTGGGCATACTGCTGCGCAGCCATGGCATTGATCTGGACCACAACCGCTTCCTCATCCTGCAGGTAATCCTGTCAGTGTCACCTCTCTTGAAGCGCTGCATGCTTTCATCACTGCTGTTGGCCTCTTGTGTTTTCTGGAGAGTCGAGAACAGGCTAAATGCTCCTTAGGCCGCTAAAGCAGCGCGTCATGGTTTTCAACATCATTGCAAACCATCATTTGCTGCTCTAGAGTTTTAAGGGACTCTCATACGCTAAACCTAAGAATTACACACGGTTTGTAAACACGGACTGTCCAAAAAGGTCAGAGGTCAACATCTGTCCACTCTACCTTCCTCGCTTTAGCAGCACATAAATATTGGCGTGTTCAAGTCAAGGCCAGCACCAATATTCTGTGTGCTGCTTCAGTGAGGCAGGAGCCAGCCTCCTTCACTTCCTTTACATCACCATTCACTGAGTGTTGCTGTCATCTAGGGCTGTGTTTGGACACTCTTTACACTGTAACTCTTGTGTTCAGTTCACCATTGCAGCTGTTCTCTTCTGTGTGATTGATCTGTTTAACTTCCCAGTGATATAACTGAGAGAGAAAGTATTGAAATATGTATGTGTCCTTCCATTTTGTATTTATTCCCTGTAGGGGTTCTGAACACACACTTTATTTTGTGTTTGTGTACACCTAATATTTGTGTGTACTTTCGACACTTCTAAAGCCAAATAACATATGTTTGTAGATATCTAGGAAACATGTTCCTATAGCCGTTTCTGTTAAAAAAGAAATAATGCTGTAGTCAGTAATTCTACCTTCTATCTAGATCATTTTTTTCATCATTGCAGGTCTGTTGAGTAGCACAATCTTTAGCAGGTGACATGTAGTGCTGAGCTGGGTGTGGAGATGAGAGCTGCATCAGACTCAGTGTGTGTGTGTGTGTGTGTGTGTGTCATTGTCAGGGCGAGGTGGAGCAGATAGCCATGATGAAGCCCAAAGGACAGACGGAGCATGATGAGGGCATGCTGGAGTACCTGGAGGACATCATCGGCTCCTGCCGTCTCAAAGAGCCCATCGATGTCCTGTGCCGGCGGGTGGAGCTCCTGAACGAGCAGCGTGGAGAGAAGGTACAACACCACCATACTGAAAAATCTTAAGACTGAAAGGAATTCAAAAAGACTGAAGGTCTAACACCTGTAGACAAACTTTAAGAATGTTCATCTTTTATTTATTTATTTTTTTCCTCAAGTTTTTAAAACATGTAAACCGTTTCGTGAAGTGAGATTTAAATGAGCCTCTGTGCTGAGACTGGACCTCACTAATGCCTGTGCTTGTGTGAGGATCATCATGAACCTCGTTTTTAATTACAGCAGCCGGTACAGTACAGGCTGGAGGAGGACTTCATCACTGGATCACTGATTCTGATTAAAGTAGTTCATATCTAACCGTGTGTTTGTGTGCAGCTGAATAGAGTGAAGCTGGTGGAGAAGGAGAAGAGCGCTCTGGAGGGAGAGAAGAATAAAGCTGTGGAGTTCCTCACTTTAGAGAACGACATCTTTAAGAAGAGGAACCTGCTCTGTCAGTTCTATGTGTAAGACACATGCTCACCTGAGATCACACAGCTTCAGTTTTGATAAGTGCTTGTACAGTCAGATGTGTTGGATCAAATGTGCAAAGACAAAGTCAGTTCCCAGTAATTACCACGACTGTCCAGTAGATTCATAAAGAACCAGGAGTGTTGAGTATATAACAGAAGATCTATGGGTGTGTTTTGAGCCGCCGCTGCTGCAAAGCATCTTCTCTCACTCATTCAGTATCCTGATTCAGCAGAAAGACTCAATTTGATCCTGAACGAGTCTGTGTAAAGATTGCTGAAACTTATTTCATTTGATTAGTAGCAGTTTCACAATGAGTATGTGCTGTAGATTAGATTTGATTTCTTCTCAGTGAAACCCCATGATTTAATACTGTGTGCAGTGAATTAGCTCCTCAGTAATGGCTTTCTGGGGGTTCCCAAACTTTTCAGTCCTAAAACATT
Organism: Enteromius radiatus; assembly: GCA_032357445.1. Classification (NCBI taxonomy): domain Eukaryota; kingdom Metazoa; phylum Chordata; class Actinopteri; order Cypriniformes; family Cyprinidae; genus Enteromius; species Enteromius radiatus. The sequence continues at coordinate 4,890,571 of JAUCMS010000025.1, forward strand.
TGGTCAAAATTTTTGATCCACTTAAAATCTTGATTACTGTATTACTGATTAAAAAAACAAAACAATCTACATTACTGTAAGCTTATTCTTAGAAGTTGAATATGGCAGAAATTAAGAAAACCAACCAATATTTTATTTTATAGTACAATTGTAAAATTTCACTACTAAAGATAGAAAGTGTCATGTTCAAACAGACCGGTGTCCCCGACTAAGGATTTTCACAGTCCAATCAGAATTTTCGAATCTTGCAAACAATCGACTGATAGTTGAAACATAGGCAAAATAAGAGTCACAGTTTGAAGACCCCTGAGTCAGGGATGTTTGTGTTTCTGCAGACATGATCTACAGAAGCGCGTGTCGGCCAAAGAAGCTGAGAAACAGCAGATTCAGGAGGACACAAAGGAACTGAGTGACAAAAGCAGCCAGTTGACGGAAGAAATGAAGACCAAGAATGAGGAGCTGAAGGGTGTGGAGAAGTGAGCTGTTCATCCCTCTAAAACATGAGTGACATCTGCTGTGATTTAATAGCTGTATCATAGTTGAGGAGTGTCGTGCTTGTTTTTCCTCGAAAGGAAGCTGACCAAGCTGACCAAGTTCATAGAGAGCCAGAAGGAGAAGTTTACCCAGCTTGACCTGCAGGATGTGGAGGTGCGTGAGAAGCTCAAACACACCAAGAGCAAGACCAAGAAACTGCAGAAACAGCTTCAGAAAGACAAGGAGAAGGTGAGGAGTCCTGATCTCCAGGCGGTGAGTGGCTAATGGCAGTAGGTTTCATGAGCGTTTGTTCTCGGTGCAGCTGGAGGAGGTCAGGGGTGTTCCCGCCAGCAGCGAGAAGATCATCACCGAGGCATCTGCTCAGAAGATTGAGTTGGAGAAGAAGAAGCTGGTGGAGGAGCAGAAGCTGGCTCAGGTGATGGAGAGCCTGAAGGAGGAGACCAGCGGCCTGCAGGAGGATAAAGAGGTGAGATCCTGTCTCTGTGAGCTGAGAAAATGCCATTAATACCAAACGTGTTTAAGGCTGTGAGTATAGCACTTTTCCCACACTCTGCTCATTTCACTCTCAATTGGTAATGCATTGAGGTGGTGAAAACCAACAACTCATGAAACAATTGATTGCAAACTGAAATTTAATGAATCTGATTAAATCAACACAACTCCAGTTTGTTTTTGAAACAACTACATTATTGGTGTTTGTATTTATTTCTTTATTTCTTTAGCTAAAAGTTTTGGTGCATAACTACATAAATGTTTGAGTCTCTGTAATATATATATTTTTTCTTTTAAATCCTGTTCTGGATTCTGTTCTTTCTATCCGATGGGGGCAGATTGTTTATACCCACTGTAGAATTGGTCATTCTAGAATGACACAAGTGTGTAATACTAGGGGAAGATCCTTCAACTGGTTCTTTCTGTCAGTTGCCTTTATCTATTATGCATGTTTTGTTTGTACTTTTGTATGTTTGTGCAAAAGTATTTTCCATGATTTCTGAGTGTAATTACAAAAAGTGTCTTCCCAGTAGTGATGCTGTTTTGAGGGGTGTGTTTTTCTGTAGACTCTAGCTCCTACTCAATCTTTGCTCTGTGTGTGTGCTGTTCCTGCAGAAGAAAGAGCAGGAGCTGCTGGTGCTGAGTAAGACGGTGAACGAGACCCGCTCTCGGATGGACGTGGCTCAATCAGAGCTGGATATTTACCTGAGTCAGCACAACACGGCTGTAAACCAGCTCAACCAGGCCAAAGGAGCTCTGCAGGAGGCTGTGGACACGCTGAGAGAGAGGAGAGCCGCCATCAAAGACCTCAGCGCCAAGATACCTCCATGTGAGGAGCAGCTCAAGAAGGTGTGTGCCATGACCCCGCTCCTTCAGGAGCAGTAAGAGTCTCTTCTGCTCATCCAGGCTGCATTCATTTGATCAAAAATACTCATTTGGTGAAATATTGCAATTTAAAAAAAAAAAAAAAAAAAAAAATTAATAAATACAGCCCTGAAGAGGAGACTCTTGACTCTAAACATATCTCTTGCTGGTCCCAAACTTTTGGTGGTTGTTGTGTGATGACCAGTGTGTTTGTGCTACAGGATGAGCAGGAGCTGGAGCAGATCTCAGAACAGGACCGGCAGAAGCGGCTGACGGTGGGAGATATGAGACAGAAGGTGGCTGAGGCCAAGAGCTCCCTGTCCACCAACCGCAGCCGCAACAAAGTGCTGGACGCCCTCATGCAGCAGAAACGCTCTGGGAAGATCCCGGGCATCCTGGGCCGGCTGGTACGTCCCTCACCTCAGATAGAGTCTGTCTGTGTGGATAAACAGAGTCATGTTCCTGTTGATGTCTCAACAGGGTGATCTGGGAGCGATTGATGAGAAATACGACATCGCCATCTCCTCCAGCTGCGGCTCGCTGGATAACATCTTAGTGGACACCATCGACACAGCGCAGAAGTGCGTGACCTTCCTGAAGACCCAGAACATCGGTGTGGCCACGTTCATCGGCCTGGACAAGGTGAGGAAGGACTGTCTAGTGCTGGTTTCAGAGCTAGGGTCCGGTGCTGACGGTGTCTGGTGTATGTGTCGTTCAGATGAGGGTGTGGCAGCAGAGCATGGGCTCCATCTCCACGCCGGAGAACATCCCTCGTCTGTTTGACATGGTGCGTGTGAAGGACGAGAGCGTGCGGCCGGCGTTCTACTTCGCCCTGAGGGACACGCTGGTGGCTAGAGACCTGGAGCAGGCCACACGAGTGGCCTTCCAGAAGGACAAGCGCTGGAGGGTGGTCACTCTGCAGGGACAGATCATCGAGCAGGCCGGTCTGTGCTCACCCATCTCTAGAGCACTAGTCAATCACCCGCTTTTACTAGATTCAGCTCAAGATTTAATGGATAAATTAAATATGAATAGTCTAAAAGAACAATTTTAGAACTAATTTACATTTAGTCGTTAAGCAGACTTTTATCCTAAGTGAATTATAAATGAGGACAATGGAAGCATCAAAAGAGCAATGATAGACAAGTGTTATAACAAGTCTCAGTTAGCTCAAAGTAGAACACGTAGCAAGGTTTTTTAATGACACAATAAAGAAATGGAAACCATTTTTGTTAATTTTATAGTAAAGAAAAGGAGAAATCTGTCTGCGTTGAATCATGTGGCTGTACATGTGTGTGTCTATAATAAGCTCTCTCACCTTCAACCTCAGGTACGATGACTGGAGGAGGAGGACGAGTGATGAAGGGCAGGATGGGCTCCTCGGTCTGTGCTGATGTCACTCAGGAGCAGGTCAGATCCCATGATAGCTCCAGACTTCTGTGGCTCTTCAGTGAAGCACAGCAGGATGTGTTTGCTTGTACAGTGACACTTTTATACTCAATTAAAACTGATTTTATGTGTTCTTGAATTGGCCCTTTATTTGATTTATTAATTAAACATTTTCAGTTGCAGATTTTGTATATGTTTGGTAAAAGCATTGAGTGCACCCCCAGCTGAAGGTGTGTGTGTGTGTACGCGCAGCTGGATAAAATGGAGAGTGATCTGAACCGAGAGCTGACGCAGATGCAGGACTGGCAGCAGAGGAAACTTCAGCTGGAGGAGAAGGTGCACAAAGCCAGACGTGAGCTGAGAGACATGAAGAATACGCTGGAGAAATACACAGCTACCATCCAGGTCAGACAGCGCTGCTGATCATGAGCGAGAGCGAGTGTGAGCCCTGCCTTCTGTTAATCTCTGCTGTGTGTGTTTTACAGAGCCTGACGGAGCAGGAGCTTCATCTCAAGACTCAGATCAAACAGCTAGAGGCCAACGTCATCTCTGCTGCTCCTGATAAAGCCAAGCAGAAGCAGATGGAGAAGAGCCTGGAGGTGTACAGGAAAGGTGCGTCTGTCATCATTCACTCACAGTCCTGGCGTTCAGTGTCTGCACCACTTTCTTCTGAAAACATGAACATTGGACACTATTATGGACAAAAAGCATGTTTCTTCAGTCTCATGTGTTGACCGTTCGATCTGTGCGTCTCTTGATTGTTTTTCATGAAGACTTTGAGGCAGCGTCCACTAAAGCAGGGAAGGTGGAGGCTGAGGTCAAGAGGCTGCACACGCTCATCGTGGACATCAACAGCCATAAGCTGAAGGCCCAGCAGGACAAACTGGACCAGATCAACACACAGCTGGACGAGTGCTCCTCGGCCATCACCAAAGCCCAGGTGGCCATCAAGACTGCTGGACGGTCAGTAACCACAGCCACTGGTGATGAAACGGAGGCTTATTTTAACTTGAGACACTGTCAATCTAAAGAAGCAGTTTGATTCTACTTTAAAGTCCAGGGTCATTGGCACCAACTGGACATAAAATGGTTGTTTGTAAGGACTTCCAATAAATATGAGGCCACTGAAAATAGCTTGAAAGCAGCACTGGGTCACACACACTAGCTCTTTGCACCACCTGGTCAGTTCTGGCTGATCAACTATTGTATATGATGCAAAAAAAACAGCAAATCAAAGAAATTAATATCAGTCTTCTCAGGTAGAGTGCTTTTTAACCCCTTCATGAAGACAAGTTCTCTCTTCGTGTGAATCTGTTCATCCTGTGAGCTGCTCTGTAAGGCTTGTGTGAGCGAGAGCAGGTAGAGAGCCAGCGAGTTTGTTTCTAACCTGAATGTTGTCCTCTGCCGTGGCAGCAATCTGAAGAAGTCTGAGGACAGCGTGGCTCAGCTGGAGAAGGAGATGGGTGAGAACGAGAAGCTGATGGAGGAGCTGACGGAGCAGCTGAAGAAGCTGGAGGAGCAGGCAGGAGAGATCATGCAGACGTACCAGCAGGCGGAGGTGCTTCAGTCTGGTCCTCTTTCTCAGACGGTGAACCCGTGAAGACGCTTGGTGCTAACTGTGTGTGTGTGTGTGTGTAGGAGGCTCTGCCCGAGGTCCAGGAGCAGCATCGAGGAGTCCTGCAGGGGATCAAGGCCCTACAGGAGCAGGAGCACGCTCTGCAGAAGGAGTCTCTGAGCGTTCGTCTGAAGGTGGAGCACATCGACACGGCCATCGCTGAGTGCCACACCAAGATCAAACACTGGGAGAAAGAGGTACTGAGCCACAGACACGCATCTGGGAACACAGCACTCACTCCATATGTCACGTTTAGCTAACAATATATTGTGTGTTAATGTATAATCATGTAGCTCAATCATTAAATTCCCTTTAAAATCCTTTTAAACTAATTTCATAGAGATATTTAAGCTAGTTATAGCTTTCAGATGTAGTGTTTTTACCTTTGGTGTTAAAAGCAGCATTCTTTTTGTGCTGTTTTTTTGTGACTGCAGGGTAGGATGGGCGATGTGGCAAATATTCATGAATCAAGTAACTTTTTCAAGTTCTATTTCAAGTGCAGAACACATGCAGTTTAAATTTAAAACAAGGCCAATATTTTTACAGAAGAGATGCATGAATTATGAAGGTTCATACTGTACGGATTTCTTAAACTCATCTTAAGTTCCAAAATAAGAAAAATGTAAAGTCAAGGCAATTTCAGGTTCAAAATAAGAATATAACACCAGTAGACTACAATTAACTCAGCTACAACCAAACTACAACTGTTTTGTTAAAACAGAAAATAACAGCATCATGCAAACATGAAATCTCAGACATACAGTATTAGTTCTGCACAGGGTTTTCAGTGTGATTGTCAAACATGATTATTAAATGCACCTCTTGCATAAAGTGCAATTCTAAAAACACCAATTTACAGTTAATTTAAGAATGTCAATTATTTTTTTTCTTTAAAATAAAAGGGTGGAAATTCTCATTTGAATTAATGGATTAAATCTGTACAATTCCCCGGCCCTAGCGTAAAGCGTTGGGTTAGCTGTGCTTCCTGAGTCGCCCGGGGCTGGTTTATGTGCTCTGTCTTCTCTCCGCTCACGGTCCTGTGTGTTTCAGGCCAGCAAACTGTCCCTGCACCCCATCGATGGAGCTCCAGAAGAAGAGCTGCCTGCGCTGAACCCCGAGCAGCTGGAAGACATCGGCAACCCAGACGTCATCAAGAACGAGATCGCTCTGCTGGAGGACCGCTGCTCCAACATGAAGCCCAACCTGGGAGCCATCGCAGAGTTCAAGAAGAAGGTGATAGAGGTCCTCTCAGTGAGGTCAGCTGATGGAGACCTCAGTCCACTGACCGTGTGTGTGTGTGTGCAGGAGGAGCTGTACCTGCAGCGGGTGGCGGAGCTCGATGACATCACCACACAGAGAGACTCCTTCAAGAGAGGCTGTGAGGACCTGCGCAAGCAGAGGCTGCACGAGTTCATGGCTGGGTTCAACATCATCACCAACAAACTGAAGGAGAACTACCAGATGCTGACGCTAGGAGGAGACGCCGAGCTGGAGCTGGTGGACAGTCTGGACCCCTTCTCTGAGGGCATCATGTTTAGGTGTGATAAAGCACTAGTGGGGTTCCTATGATTTAGGGTTAGGGTTAGTTAGCACTATGAGCACGTGAACAATCTCTAGAACTGGTACTGAGTGTTTTACCATTTCTTTCAAGAAAAAACAGTCACATCATATGCAAACAGAAACTTAAAGATCTTCTCAGCAAGCCGTTAAAAGGTTTTATCTGGAGTACACTTCAAGCACAGAAGTGTAGTTTTCGTGAGGCATGTCCCAGTCCTCCTGACAGCTGTGTCTTCTGTGTTCTCAGTGTGCGTCCTCCTAAGAAGAGCTGGAAGAAGATCTATAACCTGTCTGGAGGAGAGAAGACGCTCAGCTCTCTGGCACTGGTGTTTGCGCTGCATCACTTCAAGCCCACGCCGCTGTACTTCATGGACGAGATCGACGCTGCCCTCGACTTCAAGAACGTCTCCATCGTGGCCTGCTACATATACGTAAGTATACTGTCTAATCTCCTGGGGTTAGGGCTCTTAACGCTAGCATGATGTGACCAGCCTGTTTCTCCGTAGGGATCTGTTGCTCAGGCTTCTGTGATTAAAACATAGGGCTCTGAAATCTGTTCAATTTTTTTTACCAAATTCAGTTTTGTTTTAGTTTTTTTTCCCCACTTTCATTTGTCTGGACTCCTTTTTAATGGTTCAATTCAATTTTATTCATCTCAAAACATGTCTAATTAATTAAAATCAATAAACCCAAACAATTTAACATCAGTTTATAAACCTTTATTGCCCTATGAATATGGTTGCATATCATTTGAATTTTGCGTTTTTATTCCAGTAAGATTAAAAAAAAACTCCAATAAAAACAAATGAAGTCAAGCATACAGATGTCAAACATTTATTCTGTCTTCGAACAAAGCGTTGTGTTGAAGCTGAATCTGATGAGCAAACCTCAGCAGTCTACAGGTCACTCAGAGGAGCTTCTGATTTATGCTTTTAACAAAAATACCACAGCAAAACAACTAGACCAATACACATTTCAAATATGACCGCATTAAAGATGGGTAAACAGTCAGCAATAAAACAGGAACTATATTGTGCTTTACACACGATAGTGAGAGTCAAGTGCACACAGAGTGACAAAACATGATAAAGCACACTAATCTTGTGCAGGCTCCTTAAGACGTTCAGTAGGAACTGTGAGGAACATAAGGGTGTTTAGGATGTTAAGCGTTTAACAGAAGCTGCGGTGCATTCAGAAGCTATTCAGACCCACTTGATTTTTCTCAATTTGGTTATGATATTATTACTTGAACTTTAACATTACGGATAAATGTGTTTTTGTCGTTAAAGTTCAGTATGTAGCTATTTTTTTGTAAGCTCTGGGTGAGCAAGAAATAATTTTCATCGTTTAAATGTTTTTTTTTTTAACTGCAGCAGTTATTTAACGTTAGTGATTTAAAAGAGGAATTTCACATCTTATTTGTAATCTGATACAGTTGGTCGGGTACTTCCTGAGCTTCATTTGAATGAACCTGGTGTAATAGTGCAGTCCTGAAAGGAAGTCATTGCTGATTTGAACCAGTCAGGAAGTCAATACAATGCTTTTCTGTTTTTGTGCCCTAATTCTAACATGTTTGCTGAATTTTCCCGCATTATTGCAGGAGCAAACCAAGAACGCTCAGTTCATCATCATCTCCCTGAGGAACAACATGTTTGAGATGGCCGACCGTCTCATCGGCATCTATAAGACACACAACACCACCAAGAACGTGGCCATCAACCCCAAAACCATCGTCCTGCGTGAGATCGAGACGGCGTGAGGCAGATACTGTCAGTCACTCCTTCCTCTGAGGGTTTGTCTGCTCTCGCTCCATCTCTAAACCTTTATATGTCTCTTTCATTCTGTTTTATTGTTTTTAAAATAAAATGATGTTTTATTTTACATACTACCATGAGATATTATCATGCTTTTACTGCACTGCAGTTAAATATTTTAAATAAACATTAAATTTGGTGTTTTGAGTTTTGTGGTACTTCTATCTGAACTAAAGCACAGTAAAGTTCAGTCTGAGTTTGTGATGAACAGGAGAAAGCCTCGCTCCAGAACACTGCTTTATTCATCTTCAGCATCAGAGAAATCAGGACTGAAATAGATCTGAAAGAGCAAAAGATGCTACATTTTTACCATTTATACAATAAGGACCGGTTTCCCGGTTAGGAATTAGATTAAGCCAGGACTAGACCTTTGAACTAGATAATTTTTAGAAACATGTCTTACGAAAATGCATTATCTGTGAGCATTTTAAGACCAAACAATGGCAATGATGTATGTTAAGATATCTCAGTGCAAGCCTCCAGTTTAGACAGCTCTTAACATTTATTTTAATCTAGGACTAGTCTTAAACCCTGTTCGGGAAACCGGCCCTAAATGCATACAGTGTTGTTAGTAATAATTTGTAGCAGCACAAAGAGTAGAAAACAAATTATACATGGATAATAAAGTTCTTCCAAGTAAGATAAAAACATAGATCCCAAATGTCTTGAAAGGTTGTGCTCATCTAGAACGGTCTGTGTATCTACAAGCACAATAGCTGCATCTGACATCATCTTTCCTTTCTATATAGTAGGAGAGAAACGGTATGTCTGAATTCACACTACTCAGAAAAGAGCAGGAAGAGCCCATTACTTCCAGTGTGATGCTGTGGACGCATGTAGTACATCCAGGTAGCATACGATATAAAACTAGGGCTGCACAATTATTCATATTTATTCAGAAGTGACCTACTCGAGAGTATACAGAACCAGTCAATGGCTACAGTGCCATCTGTGAAGTGGTGGGAAGATGGCATCATGGGTAATGTAGTACTAGTTATCCACCTTTAATATGGACCCGGCCAATTCAATGAGTCTAAGTTCAGATTTAAAATAAACACATTCTTCTGAAGTGATAAAGGGGTCGAGACCCGGGTCCTGATGACGATTATGTGAGTGTTTTTAAATCCATGTGCAATTTAATGTAACCTTCACAAAGCATCTGTTAAAATGTTGCTGTGTAATACCAGACTGACTGCATCAGAGAGCTTCATAATGCTTTTACGTTCACAGATGTTTTTAAAACACTCCTGTGCAATACTTTCTTCTTATCCAATGATGTTGGATGTTATTGATGGTTTTTTTGCATAAAACTTTCACATATATATGTTAGAAAAGCACAGGCATGACAGTTATCAGTTATCGTTGAGGGTTGTCAAAGATGAACTGCAGCGTTTGAACATCACTGGTTCTTGAATGCGCTGAACACTAGTGCAGTGTTTTGAGAAAGATCCTGGTAGATGTTTTATCCAAAACTAGAAATAAACGCGTGTATTTTGGTGTAGCTGTTCTGTAGCAGACAGCAGAAGAACGTCCCCATCTCATGGAGCGGCTGGGTGACTTCAGATGAAATGTTTTCCTGAAGGAGACTGGAGAACCCCAGAGCGCTTCCACACAGTGAAGATAAACACAGTGCTGTGAGGAGCAGCATGAGCAGCACCAGCGCTGGAGGGAGAAGACTCCGGAGCCGAGCTCCATCAGGGCCCCGGGCCCCCGCCGTCGAGCACCTGAGCGTATGGCATGAGATCTGAGGAACAGGAGCGTCTCTCAGACCTCTGATGGTGATGTCAGACCAGTGCTCCTCAAAGAAGCGCTCTGCTCTTGGAGCCACGTGAAGGCTGTGGACCTCGGGCAGCGGCGTCTGGACCAGGGCCTTCACCCGCTCCCTCAGCTGATGAACCGTCTCCAGATACACCAGCGGACACTCCTCGCTCTCCACACGGGAGCCGAGCGTCACCAGCTCACTGTGCTCCTCCTGCATGTCCTTCACCTGTCAACCAGAACATGATCACTTGAGCTGTGCTTTTTAGAGCATTGTCAGGCTCAGCTGGATGCTTTATCCAAATGCTCGAACTTCTCCTTGACTAACCCCACAGAAATCCTATTCTTCATGCCTGGTTGACCCTGCACCAACACTGAACCTCTGTCATGTCTCTTACCTCTGCTGCTGTACCAGTTTCACTCAAAACTACTGCTGTTACTCCTATTCTTAAAGGAATAGCTCAATCTCTTAATATCACCTGTTGGATGAGCGGCTCGTAAGCGTCTTCCAGCAGCACTCTCGCCCGGTCCAGAGCCTGTGTGAAGTGCTCCTCTTTCTGGGCCAGGATGAGGTCAAGGCCCTGGAAGAAGCTTGAGACGGCCTCGCGGTCACTCTGAAGCAGAGCCAGGCTCCGGGTCTTCTCCTGCTGCAGACGCTCGGACAGACCCCACAGCTCCTCCCAGCGCCGGCCCCTCAGCCCCTCCGTCAGCCGGCCCCCGGCCCCATGCTCCTTCTCAAACGCCGTCTGGAGGTCATCGATGGCGTGGCCCTGGTGCTGGCCCACGGTCAGGCAGAAACCACAGATGAGCTTGCGATCCTGGACACAGAGTGACCACCACCAAACAAACCCAATGTGGGACATGTTAACTAAACAATCTCTCCAGTGATGTATGTCAATTTGAAATATTGAGAAAATCACTATCTTTACTAAATTGATTTTCTGGTATAAAAGAAGCTCTGTCAAAACCTTCAGTATACAAGAATACTAATGTACTGAGGGGGAGATCAATGTAGGAGTAATTGTCATTTTGTGAAAATGTAAAAAGTAAGTATAGTAATAGTTGAAATCCACACAGGTCACATGTTTTCTTTCACTTGACCGCTGCATTAGAAAGCAGTGTTTTTGCCTCAGTATGATGATTAAAAGCCCAGGGGCCGATGGACCCACGGCCGGTCACTGTACCTGGACGCAGTAGACGTTAAGGGGCTGTCTGGGGTGCTCGGGGCAGGCCGGGGCCCGGGGCCGACCGTCGCTCTGGTACTTCTCCACGATGGCCCGCAGGCAGACGTTGACCGGCAGAGCGTCCAGGCCGCTGGGGGGCAGCTCGGCCACGCTCCGGCAGCTGGGGCACTTGAGCGGCAGACGCAGCGGACGCCAGATGGAGAAGCTGACGGAGGCCTGCAGCACGCTCTCCAGACAGCTCCGGCAGAAGGTGTGTGAGCAGGGCAGCACCCTTGGGTCCGAGAACAGACCGAAGCACACCGAGCACGTCAGGTCCTCCTCCAGGTCCTCCATCACCGGACCTGCAGACAGAGATGAGTGTTTATAGAGGTGTGGGTGGATGAACTGTTTGTTTAAATGCATGTTGGGTTGTTGAACTGTTGCCATGTTTGTCCCAGGCTTTGGTTTGGGATAGATCACCCCAAAAATATATATATTTTTTAAGTGATTTTTAATGAAACTTCCCTTTACCCACATGACACTTCAGACAGTTGTGACAAGTGTTTCACTCGCATAAATTACTGGGGATAGATGACGATGACAGGGTTAATTTTGGGTGAACTACACCTTTAATTTAAATAGTGTTCAGTGTATTGTACAATAGTTGAACAACATACTGATTCAGCTGACAAAACAAAACCTTCAGGACCTTTTATATTTAATCTTATATTTATTTAAAAAGCAGATTTAAATAATGTGGAAAGTCCAGTTTAGTAGCGAGTGTGAATTACTTAAGTGACTACTTTTTTAGTCTTGTTTATGCAAAAGACGATTTTTTGAAATAAAAAAAAATGAATTAAATAAAATAACACCGTGACAACTTGCCCCGCTCTGGCTTTCTACACGACACCATGACACAACAGGTCATTCTTGATCAACTTTTTTAAACATTTCAACACAAGCTAAATATCAATAAAGTAAAATATAAGATCGATGAGTTTAGCGCATGCGTGTGTAATATATTGATGAGTACAGGACAACAAAGTGACATCACTGAAACTATCAGAAGTTCGTCAAACGCTATAATCATAATCATGCTCACTGCCGAGACAACGAGCAAACATTAAACACAGATTGAGACTCGCAATATTGAGAATATAACGTTAAGTGCGCAAATAAGCGCTAACTGACCGTCAGAGTCCAGCGGAATGAGAGCAGCAGCTGCGCATGCGCCAACTCACTGCTGTCCACCAATCACATCTCTGCATTCAGTGCGTCTCCTGAGCTACACTTGTTGCGTCTTAAGACGTGGAATGTGATTGGTGCAAAGTTGTTGTTGAAACTCGCACATCCGTTAGAAGTGTGTGTGTCATTTATAAAAGAAACGCAGTTAGCGAATAGGATATAGAGAATATTTTTATTTATATATTTATTTTAAAATATTTTTTATATATATATATATTATATATCAGGGCTTGACATTAACTTTTTTTGGTCACCAGCCACTGTGGCTAGTGGTTTTCCAAATTTACTAGCCACTCAGCATTTTCACTAGCCACAATTT
>JAUCMS010000025.1:4918586-4961581 GCA_032357445.1 Enteromius radiatus
CTCATTACTATTCATGAAGCTTCCAAATAAGGACTGTTTCATTCTAGGGTCAAATTCTAGGGTTGTAAATGGACCTGGAAAACCCTTTCTGGGCATTTATTCCCCTTACCTAAGCTACATACCTTCTATGTACATATCAGACAACAATTTCAAATATTCTCTCAATGCATTCTAGGACACCTTTAAAGTACCCGACAATACATTCCTCATAATGCTTGCTGGCCCTCCATACAACTGATGATTCTGTGAGCACATTATAGTAATATAGTGTTGACATGAGATTCATTATTCAAACCAAGTCACAGTTTGTTGTTAGCTACTCATTCTAAATTAGTTTAGAAGTCAACTACCCAGTGATTGCTAAGAATACACCATAAATGCTGCTTTAGCATGAAGTCAGATGAAGTATTTTAACATCCACTAAATCTGTCCTCTGAAGCTCAGGGCATTACTGTTCAGGTGGTGAGGAGCACCATCACGGCTCCGGTTCAGGGAAGCGCTCTTTTCTCTGTGGACATCACGTGCAGCGGGACCCCAGCGGTCAGATGGACGTTCAGGTCTGTGAGCGGACAGCGAAGCATTGCAGCTTGGATGTTCGGTGGCCCTGCAAACATCACGGAGATCTACGAGGGAAGAGTGCAAACTCATCCCAACGGCTCTCTAACCGTAACTGACCTACGTCTACAAGACTCCGGCTATTACACCATCAGTGTGACGGAAGCGTCTGGAAACAGCAAGGACAGGTGCATGGTGCTGAGAGTAACTGGTGAGCAGATCTAGACACACACACACACACACACACACTGATAGCATGCTTCCTTCAATCTATCCTGAGTTTGAGCTGTGTGTTTCAGAGGTGCTGTATGAAGACATTCAGTACTTTATTGTGTTCGTCATTGTGTTGGGGACGCTGGCGGCATTTCTGATGCTGTGTATGTGGCTCTTGAACAAACTACACAGCTTCGTAAAGGCCAGGAGACAACAGAGACGCTTACCAGGTGCCAGAGCAGTGTTTGAATGTGTATGAGATTAGATGTAATGTTAGTTTTTTATTTGTAAATGAACCTGAACCTCTGTATTCTGCACAGAGCACAGTGAGACTGAACTGCAGCCGCTGTGACAGAGACACACAGGAAATACATCACTCATCTGGTCAGTCACTGATCAGAAACACTTCCAGAGGAATGAAGATCAACATGTTCAAACAGACTCGCTCAGCCTGCTGCATTACTCGCAGTGAGGTTTAATATGCGTGTATATGAATGGAAATATATATATATGGGGAAATGACGTCCCCTCAGGTACCAGACAGTGGAACATTTATGAATGATCTTTGTGTGTTGTTTGTAATGGATGAATGTTTTTAAAAATCCCCCAGTTCTGTTATTTACTGTATGATGTCTGTCTCTTATAAGACTAAAAGATTTGAGTGTGGCTCAGTGTCATGATTGCTAAATATTTAACAAATAGCATATTTTGATGAAAATACATATTTATATACGTGTTTTTTTCCCCAATGTTTTGGGATATATTTTGGGTAAATACTCAAAATATATATATTTGAATAATAATGATTAGTAGTTCTCATCAAACATCGTTTGTGTTTAGATTTCCCAGTGTACAGCTTTCTTCTGTTTCTACAAATATGTCTCTGGAGCACAGCAATAGCCAAAAATACATTGTATGGGTCAAAATTAAAGATTTTTCCTATGCCAAAAACATTAGGATGCCAAGTATGGATCATGTTCTGTGTAAATCTTCAGCTATAAATATATAAACATTTCTGATTAGTAATATGCATTGCTAAGAACTTCATTCAGACAACTTTAAAGGGAGATTCTCTCAATATTTAGTTTAGTTTTTTTTTTTTTTACACCCTCAGATAGTTGTATCTCAGGCAAATATTGTCTTATCCTAACAAACCAGACCATTTTTGATGTAAATTTTAATAAAAAAAGAACGAGCCTTATGACTGGTATTGAGGTACAGCTTTCACAACAAAGCAAGAACGCAGAGCGGGAAGTACAAATATTTTATTTCCAACAAAGTGCCTTTTCTTAGAAAAAAGCGTTAGCAAACAGTAAAGAGAAGCACTAAATGAATGCGAGGGGCTCTAGGGACACGGGGTCAGGGCCGCCATCAGCAGCTCCATTTTATAAACAAAGTTTCTTCCTTCCATGCGGCCCCAGTGCACCTCTTTGTGAGGACCCCTCAGGTGCGTCCACTTGCCGTCCTGCACCACGTCGCTCTTGGGCAGCTCTTTGGCCTGACTGCGTGGGAACTGGACCAGGACCTTGCAGCCGCTCTCGGGGCCGTTACGCACTGCACACACAGACAGACACCAGCTGTACGTCCTGTCCTTCATCGTACATTACTGCTGATGGATCTCCATGACCTGGCGTGAGGTCAGACTCACCTGAGATGGAGTACTCTCCGTTGGAAGACGCGACTGTGATGGCGGAGGCGTTCCCGATGCTCTCGATGGGGCCGAGGCCCACGTGATTACTGAAGCTCAACACGTGCCAGCCCATGACTTTAGCCAGCTGCTGCACAGCGTGAACCTGATGCTGCGACATCTGCACACACACACACACACACACACACACACCATCATGATATTACGACAGACCACAGCACTCCAGTCATCTCCTGTCGTCTCTCTAGACATTAGACACCCTAAGGGTGAGCATGTTTCGGTCAGATCCTGTGTGTGTGTGTGTGTGTGTGCGGTCTCTCTGTGCACCTGTGACAGCAGGAAGTCCTGCAGCTCCTGCTCCTGGTGTGAGAGCGTGATGACGCGTCCGTCTCGATGCACGACCCTGATCTGCTCCACACCGATGTTCAGCTGCAGCTGGATGGACCTGAGCCGGACGATTCAGAGAGTCAGTGTGAAACACAAGTGTGTGTGACGGCTGTTTGCTGAGAGAGGCCTGTGGCAGCTCATACTTGCAGATCTGCTCGTATCCCTGCGAGGTGATGAGCACCTTGACGCTGGACTCGTACACATCGTTGATGTTGGACCAGTGAGCCTGGATCTGAGGGTCCTCGATACGACTGGCCAGGCTGTCAATGGTCCGCGCCGTCCTGAAACAAACCTCTGGTCAGTAGATCAACACTATAACCGACACGCGGCAGAGTAACAGATTCTCACCTGCTCCTCAGGAAGATGTGCTTGGCCTGTTTGATGATCTTCTCCAGGAGGCCCTCGCTCTGCTGCAGGGAGCTGATCTCAGCCTTGTCGTAGGCCATGGGTCCCGCCAGCCGCAGGCGCTTGTGTCCGAACGGAGCACTGGCCGGATGAGGCATGACCACCGAGCTCAGCGTCTGCTTGTGGAACTACACACACACACACACAGAGAGATGATGATGAGGAGGAGGAGGATCAGGAGGAGGAAGAGCGCTCTGGGGTCAGCCTGTACCTCTCGGATCAGCTGGTGCAGATTGTGTTCTAACACATACAGATGATCGTCTGGTTTACTCTTGTCTGGAGACGCTCTCTGACTTCTCTTCTCTCCAGTGGAGTGACAGAGCGAGATGGACAGCTGCAGGCCTGAACACACACACACACACAGTTACACTAATAATAATAACAGATGTTCTTTTACAGTCACAAATCCTGAATAAAGGTGATGAGAACATGTTTAAATGACTACAGGTCTTAAAGTATGTAATTCTTCTAATCAGTGCTGGGAAGGAGGTTACAGAATGTCAGGTGACTCTATTAACGATGTAATCATTAGTGGAACTGATTATAATGTACATTTCATGTCTTTATGGAGCATTAATACAGTAACGCTTTATAATTTTTTTAGGCATTTATTAATCTCAATTATTGCTAATTTACTAATGCATTATTAAACTTGAACTAAAGCTGAATATCAAAGATTAACTAACAAGTAAACACATCTGTTACAGTATTTGTTAACGCATTAACCAGCTTTAACTAATGCAGCCTTACTGTGAAGGGTTAATACGAAGCACTCCCAGAGTCCCTGTGTTTATATGAGAGTGTGTAAATACCAGGAAAGGGCTGTGAGATGATCTGGTTCTTGACGACGATGTGAGGAATCTGTGATTTGATCTGAACGGCTTCACGTGAGAGCTGAGCAAAGATCTCCTTACACAGCAGCACGTTCTGAGCCGCCTCCAGCTTTAAATGCCACATCTGAGAAGCTGAGACAGAGGAACACACACTCGACATGAGAGGACTTCTCCACGAATAAGGAGTAGAGAGCTGAACGACTTTGATTCAATACTTTTTTAGAGGATATCAGAACGCTATATCTATAGATTCTCAAGATTAACACCAGATCGGGTGCATTTTCTCCTCTTTAACAGTTATTTGAAAGTCTTTTTGGTATTCATAGTTATAAATGTTCTATATATGGGTCACATCTAATCCATATATGTGTCCCTGGAGCATCAGTATAGTTTGAAAGCAGTGTCTCTCTAGCAGGCTTTACCGGGTTTAGCTTTAGGCTGTCTTCTGAAGAGATTGACTGTGCCGAGGTCTCCGATGTCAGGAGACTGCTTCTGAATGGACACCTGGAGAAACACACACACGGTTGATTTGGTGATAAACAGCAGGTGATGCCTGCGCCGACAGGAGAGCTCGTCTATAACTTACCTTTATATACGCTGACCCCTCCAGGTCGCTGGGGATCTGCACGTCGAGCGGACAGTAATCGTCAGGGATCTTCTTGTCCAGGTCGATGTCTGTGTTCTTGATGACCTCAAACGTGCCGTGATGGGGGAACAGAGACCCTGCAGAGCCACAGACACACATGAACACGGCAGTCCTGTCAGAGTCAGAAGGGTCAGCGCTCAGAGAGGGTCATTACCGGCGCTGCGGTAGCTCAGGTCTCCCAGGATCTTGTCTCCAACCTTGCGCAGCTTCCACTGAGAGCGCAGACGCAGCAGCTCCGAGTTAAAGTCTCTCTGTCTGCGCTGCTCCTGGTTCTCGGCCAGAGACTTGTTCAGTTTCTCTGCTCCTTTCAGCAGCAGCTGGGCGGCCGTGGCCAGAGACTTCTTCTTACTGATCAGCTGGAACACCTGCGGGGTCTGAACACTAGCGCTGTCAAACCGGCTGAACAAGCACAGGTCACACACATCGTTATCGAAAACCCCCCAGAAAATGTCAAGATCATATTTGGTCAATACGGCATAGTCGCGAGGAACGTGACCTCCACCGTACCTTGGTGACGCTGGGGTCCTGGGACACGGGGTCGAGGGCCATGTACTTCTTCTCCTTGAGCACGCTGAGCACGTCGTGCAGCACACACATCTCCGTGAGAGAGCTGCGCAGGTTATTACGCACCGAGTCCCACGGCCAGAGCGACGGCTGGAACTTCACCGCACCTGTGAGAGGAGAGACGCGCTTCAGTCACGAGCCTCAAGCCTCGCAGTCACACACACACACACACACACACACCCTCGTCCTCCTCCAGCTCCGGCTTGCTCCACGGCTCCCGGCTCTCCCGCTCCGTACCATCCTGCTCCGAGTCAGAGCTCTGCTCGAAGTCGATCCGCTGCGCCAGCTTGGCCAGGTTCTGAGACATGGAGAGCGGAGGCACGTATGTCTCCAGACCGTCCAGAGACACCTCCTGAACCTGCCGCTCACACTGAGACTCGATGCTGACCCGCACCGCCGGACCCCCCGACATCATGTTGACCGCTGCGGCTCTGCACAGAGAGAGACCGATCACACACACACAAACAATAGCTATTAATCGCATCCAAAACAAATGTTTCTGTATACACAATTATATATGTGAGTGCTGTATATTTATTATGCATTATATATATATTTACATGCATATATTTATATTCATATAATGTATATTACATATAAATATATTGAAAACATTCTCAAATATATGCATGCATGTGTATGAGGTTATATATACACAGTACACATAAATAAACACTCTTTTCTGTTGGATGAATTGTTTGGCAGCACTATGCTGGATTTTTTTAACACTGTGATACTAGAACAGGGTTTTTACAAGTTTGATGAAGGAAATACAACCCGTAAACCATTTTAAGACCAATTTAAGAAAATGTAAGGAATAAACTAAATGAAATAACACGTTCTCTGATTGTAAACGTCTAAGGAGAACAGACTGTTTTTTCAAAATGTATCTGATCACACTGAATTATACTTAATTATTACTGCCTTGCTTTCCAGAGCAAATGTCAATTTCGCAGAAAACTAGACTTTATTTGTTTCATTTAGCGTCTGAAGAATCTTGATTTGGGGATGTTAAGGTATCAATATTAGAAAAAGACTCGGCTTTGTGAATTGAAGACTTTCTGCTTTGATTTAAGATTGTAAAAACCTTTTTAAGACCCCTCGAGTAAACTAAAGAGAGAAATGCTGCCCAGAACACATCAGTGTTAGAGACCGTTACACACAGAGTGACGTGAGCTGACAGATTCAGTCATATCAGAGAGTAAATATTACACCAGATACTTACATCTATCAAGAGATTCGTCTTTTCTTTGTGTGTGTATGGGTTGTAGTTCTCAAGCTATGTGTTTCTGTACCGTACAGCTGTGTGAAGAACGAGAGCTGCTGCTCAAATCTCGCGAGGTCTGGAGGGGGTCAAAGTTGAAACGAGATTTCCGGAATTGTGTTTTTTTGTATTTTGTATATATACAAGTGTTGTTATTTATTTGTTATTAAAATGATTATTTTAATGACAATAATTAACCGTGAACATTTTTCGATCGTTTTAAAAATCGTGACTGTTCGTTTGTAAACGAGGAAGGCAATTCTCATCTCCCTATAGCATGAACAATAACGCTTTATTATATTTTTATTTACATTTGTTACACTTTATATCCCTCGTACATGAGAAATTTTGGCGTATGTATAAATAAATAATTTAAGGCAACAGCGCGCGCCGTCCCGCGGATGTTTTAAACAGCGGAAGTGACGCAGTCGCGCTGAAGAAGAAGCCGTTGGAGTTGGTTTTGTTGACATGGAGCCGCTCGAACAGAAGTGTGCGCATTCAGTGAAGCCCGTCGGTAAAGTGTGATGTTAATCGACAGAAAGGCTGTGAGAAATGAGGGTTAAAGTGCTGAGGCTGAGCCCGAATGAGGAGGAGCAGCTGCTGAGAGAGGAGCAGGACCGGAGGAGAAAACTGCGCCTACAGCAGGTCAGAGATTCTGATGGGTCAGCGGTTCTGAATGAGTTTATATAGTGTTTCAGCCACCGTCGCCTTTGTTTTGCACACTAGGGAGCTCGGTATTGTGTGCCGTGTGCTAAACATTAGTTTTAACTAAACTAAGTTTCTTTAATGAATAGAAAGCACTGATTTTAAATAGAAATCATTTGTAACATTATAAATGTCTAAATCATCACTTTTGATCAATTTAAAGCGTCCTTACATAATAATGTACGTTAGTATGTTATTGCAAAAGCTGTTTTATTGATAACTGATGATCGTAAGAATCCTGAAAATAAATGTGCTGAACTGTTTTAAATATTGATGGTGATGATGATAATATACTAATGAAAATAAATTCTCGAGCAGCAAATCAGCAATATTAGAAAGATTTCTGAAGGATCACGTGACACTGAAGACTGGAAAAAAACTATAGGTTATTTTGTAAATGCTACATACAATCTCACACTACCAGTAACCGTACGTATGCACTGAATGCATGACCTGTGCTCTGTGTAAGGATGTCAAGCTGTGTGTCTGTGTGTGTCAGGTGCGTGAGCAGGAGCGCTTCATCGCCCGGCAGGTGCGCAGACAGGTGCAGGAGCGCAGACAGCAGCAGCTGCAGACGCTCGCAGACTCCCTGCATCTGGAGTGGCAGCAGCAGCAGACGCTCCGAATACAGGCTTTATCCACACACTACCAGCACAGCCTGAGCTCTGTTGGACACGGACATCGCAGCGCTCAGGAGAACGTGAGTCAGCCGCTCAACATCGCTCAAGAGTCTGTCTGCTTTAGTTCCTTCAGAGGAACTCTTTCTTTACTTCACCCAAAAATGAAAAAGTAGCTGAAAAATGTGCTCATCTTTAGGCCATCCCAGATAAGGATGAGTTTGTATCTTCATTATCTCAGCAATGGATGTGAATGGGTGCCATCAGCGTGAGTCCAAACAGATGATATAAACATCAGGATAACCCACAGCACTCCAGTCCATCAGATAACATCTGGAGAAGACAGAAGATGAAATTAATCCAGCATTAAGATACTGAAATATGAGTCCATAATAACAATTCCTCCAGAGGAAAAGTGTTTTTGGCTGAATCAAGAGGGAAATTTCACAGATCAAGAAGCATTTACAAGACAGCTTTGAAGAAATGTGGCAGGATTTTCACTGGAGGACATGTTGTAATCTTGTGTCTTCTCCAGATGTTGGACTGGAGTGCTGTGGATAATTGTGATGTTTTTTCCAGCTGTTTGGACTCTCATTCCGACGGCACCCATTCACTGCAGAGGACCTGTTTCTGGGTGCGCTGTTCTCTAAGCGTTGGTGTTTGTGTGTAGGAGCCGGATCTGGAGGCGCTGGCTCGGAGGAGTGTGGAGAGGCAGGAGTGTGCGGAGGAGAGGCATCGGGAGGCTCTGAGAGAGCTCAGCACTCGCAGACATGAGGAGGAGCAGCAGCAGCGCCGGTCAGCACACACACGTACACACATCCACCTGCAGCTGCTGTAAAATGTCTGAAAGTGACCCAGTTTGAACTTCCTTACATTCATGCTATGTACTGGTGTTGGTTGTGGTAACAGGCCCATTGAAGCGCGGAGGATAGCTCTGCTGGAGGAGAAGAGGAGGGCTGAGAGAGTGGCCAGTCTCCCGCCGCCGCCTCCAGACCCAGTGGAGGTACAGCCTGCTCTCCTCCGCTCCATCAGCTGGTACAGAGCTGTGTCATGACTGTGGTGTTTCCTCTCTCAGAGCATCGGGATGAAGACCCCTCGTCCACTGAGGTCAGCAGCAGCAGAGCGGTTCTCTCTCACTCACAGTCACATGACACAGACCGCCGTGGACCGAGAAAGTGACACAGAGCAGCAGGTACATGCATGGAAAAACACACACAGATGGGAGCTTATGAAAATACAGCCAGCCTTATAGCCAAGTAGATTCAGAATCAATAATGCAAGGATAAAACTGCAGTTAAATCTAACCTAGGCATGTTTTCCACAGTCTTTGATGCAAAGTGAATGTGTAGCATATTCATTCATGTGCCCCAACATGGCAAAACATTATAATAAGCAGCAATGTTCACATGCACAGGTGCTTATTTTTATTAAAACTCCCCTAAAGTGCAAGAACTCTTTCATTCGACCCACACTTAAAGGTGAAGACTTTCCTGCTTTTAATGCATGTAGAAAACTGAACTCCTTTGAGTTGAGTATAATTTTGCCAGAAAAGGGTTAGAGGGTCGAGTCTGACCTGTTCAGTGGATGATGAGAGATGTCCAGCAGCACTGATGATGTGTTGTGTCTCAGCTGAGCGCTCCGCAGGCCGCGGCTCTGGAAGGACAGCGTCTGGAGGAGCTGCAGCGAGAGAAGGCTCGTGACCGGCAGCAGCGGCTGGAGAGAGCTCGTCTCAGAGGAAGCCAGGCGCTGCGGAGAGAGCAGCACACACAGGTATAGCTCTGAGTGAGGGACGGGTGGAGGCGAGCGCTTCAGGACTCTGACGTGTGTCTCTGTGTCTGCAGGACCGAGCTCGGCTGCTCTCTGAGCTGGAGCGTCTGCAGCAGGCCCATCTGCTCCGCCGCAGACAGACGGTGAGCAGCGTCCCTCCGCAGGTCTTCCAGCCGCTCTGCAGACAGCAGGAGCTCCGAGACGAGCAGCAGCGGGAGCTTGAGATCGCCTTCCAGGACGCCTACACCGAGGAGCGCAGTATGTGCTCTCACTACAGCTCAGCAGAGGCCAAAATTATTACAACACGATTGTTTTCAGCAGCTAGAAATGAGTTATTTCAGTAGTGTGTCAGAAGAAAATAGAAATTTACAAACATTCATTTAGCCATTAATTGTGATTTAATCAAGTGAAATTTGGATGAAACCGAACAAACTGAGACAGAATCAATCCAGAAGAACTGTGTCTCTGAGACGCTTTAAGAAAGATGCCTGTAAAGCTCCTGAGAAATACTGTATAAGTGCCATCACTATTGCTGTAGATTCTACCGATACGAATAGACTAATAACATATTAAGTGTTCGAGTGAGTCGTCCTGCAGCGTTTGTGCTCAAGATATTTATTGTTGTCTCTTGATCATGGGATCTTCTCCAGAGGTCAAAGGTGATTTGGTGCTGCAGCTGGTACCCGAACCTCTTCCTCCTCTGTCTGCTGCTAGTCATGATGAGGAGCTGGATGTGACCCTTGACCCTGAATGTACACCTGAAGGAGAGGAGCCAGTGACCCCGGTCGTTGAAACTCCAGGTGGGCAGCCAATCAGGGAGCGCCATGTCACCCGTGTGGACAGCAGTCAAACGCAGATCTTCAGTGATGTTGGTTTGTTGTGTTTCGGCAGAATCTCCTCCGGCTGACCCGGGCAGACGGGCTCTGAGCAGACTGCTGGAGCGCATCAGGAGGCAGAGAGAGCGGAGGACCGGTCAGCTGACCGCTGAGACCCCAGGGACGTCACATGATGCTGACGCACAGGAGGAAGCCTCGAGTGTTGAGACAGGATCTTTAAGCAGCCAGGATAAAGCATCAGGAGTCAGTTTAGAGGAGCAGACACCCAGCACAACACACACCGAGGACGGTAAACCTTCAGCTGCGACTGCTCTCTGACACGCGTGTAGGGATGGACCGATTACCGGTTTGATAATAAATTATAATAGAGTTCCTCAGGGTTAGCATTACTGATTCATATTTTAAATATCAATAAAATCAAATTTGATTGTGATTTGAACAACTCACAGTAAATAAATGCTGTCCAGCATAAGGCAGAGTTTTCAGTTGACTGTCTTCTGGAAAGTTTGTGTGGCATTTTGTTTTAATGATAAAGTGGTGGTGTTTGAGAAACAGCTGTAGTTCTGCTGCTCCATCAGCACCACCTGCTCTCAGAGACTGGATCTACAGAGACTCATTCACAGCTGATAACTGATCATTTTGGGCAATATCATCGTGACGAGAAATTGTGTCTTCAATGACTTGCACAAGCGAAATACGTTTAATTTCCTTTATTTTTCAGTTTAATGTATATGTTGTGTAGGGACTCTAAGATGATCTTGTGTCTGGTCTGGTTCCTCAGCTCCTGATGTAAGTGATGAAGCGGTGGTGGCAGGAACTCTTCTTCCTCCGGAGGACCGGGTCTGTGTGATGCCAGAGAGTGAGAGGAGAGCGCAGACAGCCCAGCCGGCTCACGTGAGTCAGACATCGTCCTGTCCTCATACAAACACACCTTATCAAGTGGCTGAGCGGTGATGAGACTCGAGTGTTCCTGAAGTGCTTGTGAAACACGTGCGCTCTGTGAAGGCATCTACACTTGAACTGAGCTCAGACAGACCTCACGAGGACCCACTCGTATCATGCTGCTTATATCTGGCTCTGGAGCACAAAATCGGTCATAAGAGCACAGGTATATTTGTTTATAGACAACAATACATTTTATGGGTCAAAATTATCCATTTCTTTTATGCCAAAAATCATTAGGATATTAATTTAAGATCATGGTCCATAATTATATTTTGTCTTTTTTTTTTTTTACTGTAAATATCTCAACTTCATTTTTGATTGATAAGAACTTTATTTGGAAAACTTTAAAGGAGATTTTCTTTCTTTTCTCTTTTTTTTTTGGATTTCAGATGTTTAAATAGATGTTTAAATATCCTATCAAAACAAACGTATCTGTTTAGCTTTCTCATCATGTATAAATGAACATTGACCCTTATGACTGATTTTTGTGGTTCAGGGTCACGCATGGCCACTTATCATATTAATTATTGTGGACAAGAAATGTTGATTTGAGTTTAAACCAGCAAAATAATCTTTTAGACTCTTTTAGGAATTGTTTTGAAGTGATGCACTGCCTGTCCAAAAAAGTCCAGCTGAATTTAGCTCCGCAAATACTATGATCTGGGGTTCAGCAATGTTATGTGCAAGAAGGAGGTCAGCTGACCACCTGAAGGTACTGAATGACCAGGTTATTCCATCAGTAGATTTATTTATTTTCTTCCTTGATGGCACGGGCATATTCCAAGTGCCAGGATTTATCGGGCTTAGATTGTGAAAGAGTGGTTCAGAGAGCATGAGACGCATCATTTTCACACATGGATTGTCCACCAGAGTCCAGACCTTAATCCCACAGAGAACCTTTGATGAGAGACGAGACCTAGTGGTCAGACTCTTCCATTGTGAATGCAACTCTGCACAGGAATAAATATTGTGACATTGCAAAAGCTTATTGACATGATGCAATGGCAAATGTCCAGTCCAACAAAATGCTAGAGTGTGTGACCTTGTTGTTGTTGTTTTTTTTTTTTTTTTGGACGGGCAGTGTATGTTTACGGTGTGGTGTGTTTCTCTCTTGAGGTGTATTGTGTTTGTGGTGTAATCTCCAGAGCTCTCTGCAGGTGGAGGCTCTGTGGAGACAGCAGCAGGAGCAGCTAGCTCTTCTGGAGGAGCTGGAGCAGAAACGCCGTGAGCTGGAGCAGCGCTGGAGAGACTCTCAGCAGACCGACATGACTCCGCAGGAAGCTGCTCCGAGACCGAGCACTGCACTTCCTGAACCAACCGCAGAGGTGCGCTCATTCAGACCAAACGAACCGTGAGGGATATACTGAAACCAGCTCAGAGTAGATGTCACTTACAGCTGGGTGTGCATTGTGGGAATGGGTAAAATCAGTGGAAGAGGAGAACATTACTCTGATGTCTGCATATTACAATTAACATTATACATAACACTTATTTTATGTAGGAATAATCATGTTGGGTGTCTTTCTAACTAAACTCTTGTGTGTGTGTGTGTGTGTGTGTGTGTGTGTGTGTGTGCGTGTGTGTGTGCAGGTCAGGCTGGATGTTACACACACACACAGACTCCATCAGTACCAGCAGAGACTCCTGGAGCAGAACAGGTCCGTCTGAAACACACTGCAGCAGGAATACACCCGGCGTATCGTGTGTGTGACGTCTGCTCTTCTCCACAGGCATCATAAGAAGTGTGTAGAGGAAGCTCGTCGACGGCTGGAGGAATACCAGCACACTCTGAAGTTACGGCAGGCCATGGGCAGCACTTCAGTTCCTGTCGCTCTCCACACTGATCCTCGTGCCCTCAGTGCTGGAAAACCTCCTGATACTCTTCCATCTCACCCTGCTC
Organism: Enteromius radiatus; assembly: GCA_032357445.1. Taxonomy (NCBI): domain Eukaryota; kingdom Metazoa; phylum Chordata; class Actinopteri; order Cypriniformes; family Cyprinidae; genus Enteromius; species Enteromius radiatus. The sequence continues at coordinate 4,931,872 of JAUCMS010000025.1, forward strand.
CAGCGCAGGTCCGGAGGGCAACAATGAAATAATAAACATTCACCACATTTTTGCAGACCTCACAGAGTTTGTTTTCCTCCGCAGCCTCTCCTCAGTCCTCCAGACTCCTCCGGCTCTGATCAGAGCTGCTCCTCAGGAGAAGCACCGCAGGATGGACAGGAAGACCAGGACCCTCTTCCTCCGCCCGCTGTGGTCCTGGAGCTCCTGCGCAGCCAGAAGGGTCAGGATGAGCCCGGTGGGTCAGTGCTTCAGAGAGAGTCTGTGAGGAGACAGAGAGACGCCCTGCAGGCCCTGATCACTGCAGACAGACCGGTACGACCACTTTCAGATGAAGCCTGGTTCTGCTCCGTTTTCATGTTTGTTTTCAGCAAGTGCCACACAAACAGAGTTCACCAGTGAATGAGTGAATGCAGCATTTATAAATGAATCTGAAACAAACTAGATCTCTTAGCATCTTAAAGAAATAATTCTCTCACACACAAAAGGTTAGGTTGTTGTTATTATATTGTTATTTTTCTTTTTGTTTACACAAGTTTCAAAGAGTGTTTTAGTTTGAATATCTGAGGGCGTGTTCGAGCCAGTTGTGTTCCTGAATCAGTGTTTTAAATAGAAACGCTGTTCATCATGTCACAGACTCCTGTAAAGAACTGTTCTTCTGTCAGGCTCCAGCGTCCAGCTCTAGTGATGCTCAGACACACCGGATGATTTTGAACACTTTGCTAAATGCCATTGAGGAAGCTAATGGCCACATCGAACCTTCGACAGGACCCAACCAACAGGACAGTGCTGCCCTCGCCACAGCAGAAGGTAAACTCACTGTGCGCGCACACACACACACACACACTCGTGCACACATACCACAGCAAACGGTAAACTCACTGTGCACACACACACACACACACACACACTCACACCCCAGCAGACAGTAAACTGAGTGCTCAAATAGAAAACATGTTAAATTGTTAAAAGAAATCACAATTTGACTTCTCTTTTTTTGCTGTATTTTGGATCAAATAAATGCAGGCTTGGTGAGCAGAAGAGATCTTACTCTTATTTTTCAAAATCTTTTGAGTGGAACTGAATATAATATACTGCATTTAAAACAAACAAACCAAAAATGCTCCGAGCACATTGTTTACATTCCTTTGGTGCTGTAACTAATAGTAACCAGGAAGAGATCATGTACAGAATTTTAACTGCTTAAATTATATTGTGATTTAATAAAAAAAATCTGCAAATAAAGATCAGTGATATTTTCTTTAGGCATCAACAAAAATCAACACCGACTAAAATATCTTGATTTAAGAATTGATTTTGGTTCATGAAAATGAGGATTGATTCAAATTAAATGAATAAATAAAAATAGCCGACGCTCTCACTAATGGTGCTGGATGTATCTCATAGATTGTGTATATGATCCAGCCCCAGTGCATCGTGGGAGAGTAAAGCCACCCGTTTCTCGCCCCCCTGCCCGATTGGCCTTCTTACGGCAGATGGAGCAGCATGAACTCAGTGCTATACAGGAAGTGGACACTCCGGTGAACATCAGTCTGGACACAGGTACAGCAGACCCGCTCGCGTCCTCCTTCAGAGCGTCTGAGCTCATGTGACCAGTCTGTGCTCTGTGATTGGCTCCTGCAGAGCTGCAGTCAGCTGACATGAGCGAGTCCAGCAGTGCATCTCTGCCCGCTGTCTCCTCTGAAGACGGTCACAGCGTGGGTCAGAGGTCACAGGTCACGGGCAGAATCAGCCGCATGTCCTGGAGAGAAACGCTCCTGCGTGACTCCTCCGCCTCAGCCAGTAAGAAACAGCACCGCTCCTCAGTGTGTGTGTGTGTGTGTGCATTTTTTTTTTTTTTTTAAGTGCAGTATTACAAAATGCGAATTAAAAAGTGGGTGGATGCAAACCTAGCTAGTGAGGACCCTTTGAGTCAGACAGGCCTCCTTTCTCTCTGGACGTCTGAAGATAGTTTTAACACTCTTCCTTTAAGCAGTTGTGTCTTGATCTGTACTATAGTCCAATCCAATCCCAGTATGTTTGATGGTTTCACCCGCCTGTTTCTCTGGTTATTTCTGCTAACACTCTTCCCGTCCTGTTCTCTTCTCAGGTCCGTCCAGCGTGAATCACCAGAGAGAGGTAAGAATGTTCTCACTGACCGTGATCTGATCATGTGACGCGCATGTCCTCACTGACGGCTCATCTGAGGTCCACAGCTGTGTGTGGATCAGTGATGAAAACTAGCCAAATCTGAGTGTGCCGCCACACCACTGATTATGCTAGAGAAGCTGTGTGTGTGTGTGTGTGAGTGTGTGTTTGTATATGCGCGTGTGCACGTGAGTGTGTGTCTGTACATGTGAGTGTGTGTGTGTGTGTTGATGTCTGAGCAATGATGACAGTGTTTAGCACCTGAAGCACACATGATTAATGTGTGTATAGCAATGAAGGTCTCTACACTTGAGCTGAGCTCAGGAGATGGTGTGTGTGTGTACAGTCACACAGTATTAAACCTGTCTCTGCTCTCTGTGTGTCTGCTAGCGCTCTGCTGCTGATCCAGACTATCTCTCGTCCACTACGATCTCCACAGGAAGCTACTCCACTAGTGACCATGATCCCAGTTACGCTGTGTCAGGTGTGTTTGATCATTCAGAGCTTTTTCTGGGAGATGACCCCGGATCCGTCTGTTTCTGGAGCAGAGCTCACGTGTGCGTCTCTCTCTCTCTCAGATGCGTCCCATCTTTGCTTCGAGCCTGATGTGTGCGGCCCGTCACCCAGACCCGGTTCCTGTCACATGACCACTGATCAGGCACAGGACACCAGAGACTCTGTGCAGCGGATCATAGACCGATACAGCGCAGAGCTGAGCGCTTCCCTGAGACATGCTGGTAAGCCCCTTGGTGGTTCATTTTAGGGCTGGACCATATGACACAAAATTAATCTCAATTGTTTCAGAACATTTGTTCAATTGTCAATTTTTTATTTTAGTCAGCTTAAATGTAGCTACAACATGATTCATGCAATCTTTTTTTAAATAAACCCTCTTGTTCACTCATGTCTTCTTGCGTGTTTTTCCCAAATGAATGGAAGAAATCTGAGATTTGTCCCAGCCCTAGGTTGTGTAGTGCAGTGGTTTTCAAACCTGTCCTACAAGCACCCCTGTCCAGCACATTTTGCATGTCTCCCTTATCAGACACACCTGATTCAACTCATCAGCTCGTTAGTAGAGACTGCGAGACCTGAATTGGGTGTGTCTGACAAGGGAGACATACAGAATGTGCAGGACAGGGGTGCTTGTAGGACAGGTTTGAAAACCACTGGTGTAGTGTATGAGACGTGAGGGTGCTCAGGTGTGCTGTGTGCAGGTGCGGTGAACACCAGCTCAGCGGCTCAGTCCTGGTCCAGTGTGCTTCAGGAGGAGACTACAGCTCTGTCCAGCACCGAGCACTCAGGTGACCGCACTTCCTCTGACCTCTGCTTACACTGGCTAGCCGTACAGACATGCTGGTGTTATAGGTGCACACACAGGCCAAATGAGCTGCAGGGAGTGAAAGACATTTGTTGATGATTGCAAGGAAAATTGTTAAATGCATTGTAATGTGACTAATTTGACGCTTGAGACTTATAGGTAACACTGCCCTCATATCAGTGTGGTGTGGTCAGTGATTTTAAATATGCTAAAGCCCTATACACACACGGATGCAGTTTGTCGTCATGTCATCAGTTTGGTGATGTGGGAGGAAATAAGTTTTGGGTCAAAGCGTTCAGATGCTTGATGGGTGATGTTGGACACTCAGAAGTGAAGCCCAGGAGATGCTTGGGTGTCTTCAGTAGAGTTCTTTATTGAGAACCGTTTATATACATTTAGAGTGTAATGCTTAGCAATGGAGGCTAAGCACCTGGGGGATGACCTTACAGCATGCAGATGAAATATTCAGGTCCTGATCTAATCAGCATTACTAGGGCATTACAAACAAAAGCTGAGTAATCTCAGTAATCTGGCTCATTGATTAAGAGAGCAGGAAGCCTCTGCTTGAGAGGATTGTTAGTATCTGATGTCATCATCTTGAAATGCTGAGTACAATGTGCTTCACTTTGGTTTTTCAGGTGATTGTATGCAGGGCCGTGATCAGTAGATAACACAGATTCTTCTATCTGTAATCCCACGGTAATTCCCCATGTCTCCAGTAGGTGGTGCTGTGCAGAAGCCCCAGGGTGTGGTTTTCATAACGCACACCAAGATCTGAATATACCGAAGCATTGCAGAGAGATGGACTTGTGTCCATTTTGGTGTTTGCAGCTTTGATCAGATGGAGCTTATACTTGCTGTGCTTGATGTTCAGACTTTATAAGAACAGGTTTTATCAGCTGCTTTAGACTCGAGCAGAAGATGACTCGTAGTGCTAATAAAGCAAACTCGCCACAAGATCATTTTCACACCAAAAAATAAAGTGAATGCTTTCCACACATTCTGTGTTATATTCTGCAATCTTTGCTGACTGCCCGGATATCACTTACTCAGATTGTGAATGCATTATATTGGATTCTTATGTTTTAAATGCAGCAGAGAATCTGCTAAATTACAGTTTCATTTGACGGACACAGATAAAATAAAGTGATGATTAGCAGTGATTACGTAAGCAAGATTTCAGTGTGTCTGGGTTGTTGTTTTAAAAGTGTGCTGAACTTACACCCCGTGTACGAAATGAGCCGAACACAAGAGTCTTGCTGTTTCTGCAGGTGTTTTCCAGCTGCTTCAGCCTCATCCAGACATCGACGACTCCTCTTCATCATCTAGAGATGATCAGAGCAGTAGAGCACAGGTATGTGTGTGTGTGTGTGTGTGTGTTTTATTCTCCTGGCTCTGCTCGGTGGGGTTTCTGTGCTGATCTCTGCTGGATCCTGTCAGGGCTGGAGCGAGACCGTAAACCAGATCCTGGAGCGGCTCTCTGGGCAGTTATCCCTCAGACAGAGCTCCACTCCTGCTGCTCCGTCTCTTCAGGACCAGGACACACACCTGAACGAGGCGCTGCGGTCCTCTCTCCGAGCCGGAGACAGCTGTGAGTCTGGGAGAGCGTCAGATATGGGATGGTCTCAGGGGTTTGAGCACAGCAGTGTCCTCTCTGATGGACCGGAGGAAGAGACTCAGAGCACAGGTGATGATGGAGACTGTGTGTGTGTGTGTGTGTGTGTGTGCGTGCGTGCGCTCTGACTGATCTTGTGTGTTTTCAGCTGCAGGAACAGCGCTGGCCTTCACTCCGGTCAGATCATCGCTCCAGCCCTCAGTATCAGAGATGAGAACAGATGACGCCCCACACGGTAAACAACAGAAAAACCTCCTCATGAATCCTGGGATACTCCTGCACTACATATTCAGGGTCTACAGTATGCAGCATTTGGCTGCAGAAACAAAAACACTTTTGAGTTGACCAATGGCATGAGAACCAATCAGAATGTTTTGCTCTTATTTCTGTGTGGTAGATGATGCATCAGGCCTGTTTCTTCCTCTGCCCTCTGACATCACCACCAATGAGAGCGCAGACTGCTCGACGGCGCTCTGTGTGCTGCTGGAAGCAGAAGCATGTGACGCGCATGATGGGCTGGAGTCCACCGATCAGTCTCTGCAGCATCTGAGAGCCGATGCGCTGCTCCAGTCGCAGTCAGAGCTGCAGATCTCCACAGAGGTGCTGTCTCTTACCCACGAGTCCCTCTGTGACACACACGCTGAGGATGTGAGCCTCCTGCCCCCCTCCCCGCTCAAGACTGCTGCTGACCCCGCACCGCAGGAAGTGACCTCACAGATGGCCGAGCTCTTAGAACGAGCGCAGGTGCTGTCTCACCTCACCATCAACTTTTACATTTTAATTGATCTGATAAGTCAGTTAAACCCATGGCCTAGCAATAGATAACAGAGCTTTAGACTTGACCCATTAATGCTTCACCATACTGATGTTCATCAGCTGGACATATCAATATATACCTCCATGCAGTGAGGGTTAATGGGGACCAGTGTATGCATCTAGGTTTGGAGTGACATGAGGATGGTTTTCAGTGTTGTCTGATTGTCCAAAAGTCAAGTCACCCTGGGTTTGTTTGAGGTTGACTTCACTGGGGTTGTGTCTCTGGTCAGGCGGCGGGTGACGTGAAGGGCATTCTGGAGGAGTCCACCATCTCCTTCATCAGTCTGCCAGAGTCGACACTACAGGATCCTGAGCTCAGCTTCACACAGACGCCAGACACAGGACGTGCTGCACAGGAAGCGGAGTCAGAGGTGTGTGTGTGTGTGTGTGTGTGTGAATTTGCAGCTGATGCATGTGCGTCATTCAGAGCTAATGAGTGCTGTTTCCTGTCTGGCCAATCACAGAGACGTGCGGTGGAGTACGACAGCCAATCAGAGCAGCCGGAGGCCCCTCGAGCTGGTGTGTGCCTCTGCTGGACTCTCAGGTGTGTTAGGGTAGTGTGAGCGTCACGTGACTGCGTGTGTGTGTGTGTGTGTGTGTTGCAGTGATGCTGCTGGAGTTTCAGAGCTCGTCTGCTCAGTGTCAGCGGCGGCGGGATCGTCTCGCACAGAGATCAGCGCTCAGAGCCGCTCAGATCAGAGCCAGACACACTGAACCTGGACGGACCTCACCGGTCCAGAGAGTGTCCAGAGACCCCAAACCACACACAGGTGATCAGCTGATGAGTCACAACGCCAAACCAGGATTATATGCATATTAAGGTTTATTTATGCAAATAATAATTACACACTATTGCTTTTAGACTATTTTTTAAAATATGTATACATCATCATTGCATGTTGAAATCTTTCGTTTAATCAGTAATTCAGTGATAATTCAGTTACAAACACTACATGCTGCTAATTAATAAAAATCACTGCAAACAGAATCCATCTGAAGCTGCCTTTACATCATTTACAGTTTAAGATTAGAGGTTGCTTGGATGCATTTACGTGTAAGGTTGAATATTTAATTACAAAATGACTGCCTTCCAGTAGCAGTGGGTAAATCACTCTTAATGAGCCTTTGAGGGATTTATCCAAAAAGTGGATTTATTTAATAAATGTACCTTAAAATAACAGTATTATTGTAGATGGTGCATGTCACACTAAGCTGAATACACTCGTGTCTCTCTCTCATGCACACACACAGTGGACAGACTGAAGAGCGTGGCTGAGGTGCGGATCAGCTCGGAGGATCACAGACGCTGTGAGGAGGCAGAGATGTACCGCCGCACACACCGGTGAGGGACTCGCTCAGCATTCAATCAGAGTAGATGGAGTGATCTCGCCATTTTTTTTTTCTGTGTAGTTCTGGCTTTGGATTGAAAGGTTGATGGCTGACCTTCCTTTCAGATTGTACAATCAGTTAGAGGAGGTTAAACAGAAGAAGGAGTTGCGGAGCCGTCAGGAATCGTACGCCAAGAACCGTGAGAAGGCCCGAGACTTCCAGAGGGTGAGACACTTGAGCAGGACCTTAAAGAAGCACACAGACCTCATAACACATAATGCTTGAGATCTCGAGACTCCAGGAGTCTCGCCAACACTGAAAACATGTTTCACTTCGCAAAACATCTCGTGTACATTGACCCTTACCACACCACACACACTCATTATTTCTTTGCTTGTGGGCTGGATTATAACGGAGCACGATCCTTGTGTTATAAAGCAATATGATGATCATGAGGTGCCTCTTTATCTCTTGCAGAAGACGCTGGAGAAGCTGAGGGCCCAGCTGAACCGCTGACGTGTTTGGAGCTTCATTGCTGCTGTTTATTAGTCTCAGATTTTAATGCCAAGCACTTTTATTTCCATGTTTGTATGTTGTGTATTTTAAGTAAAATGTTATTTTAATTTAAGTCATCTGTGTGATTGTGAGTGAGATGTGCTGAAAGATGACCTAAAAACTAGTTTATAAACACTATATGGACAGAAGTAAAGGTCTCCAGACCCCTGCATCAGCAGAGACTTTAATATTACCCTCTAGATGAGCTCATTAATATGGAGGTGGTCCACTCCACTCTTCAGCGAAGGCTTATATGAGAGTGAGGAGTGTTTCTGTGGGAGTTTACGAGAGATCAGGCTCTGATGGAGAAGGACTGGTTCCTAATCTCCAGTTCAGCCCAAAGTGAGCCGCACTAAAGGCACATGCTTAGCTTGCTAGCAGTAGCCTGTTACATTACAGTACATAAGATTTCACGTACCACATAAACAGAGTAAGAAGAGATGACTGAGAAATCCTGAGCACCACTGACAAGATCCTGTAACGTGTGAGAAATACAGAGTCGAAAGTTGACCCTTTGTGTAATTCAAGTGAGACCTCAACAATCACAGAGCGCATCATGTAGATGAGGGTGAATCCCGATCTCACACATTTAGCTCCAAAATGAGCTCCAGGGGTCTGTACCGTGATGGTGGCTAAACAAACTCAGAGTTACAGGATTAGTTTTGAATTGATAAAACCAAACCACTCCAATCTGGGTTTGTGGGTACCATGAAGCTGGTCAGCAGCTTTCTGTCCACTCAGGCTTGATCCTGAGTTAATGTAGCACATGCACATGAAAGTGTGACATCAGCAATAAGCTGCCATTCACATGCTTTTAAACTTTCATTCAGTTCTCGTGAGAGAGTCAGATTCACTACCAAAGATTGAACAATATGAGGAATTTAAACACATTTACATAGTAACATGAAACAATCTATTAATGTACTATACTATAAAGAGGAAAACCTAAAAAAAAAGTTGTAAGCTGTAAAGTTACTTTTATAACACTATAAACTGTATAACACTAAAATAACAAACATTATAGGTAAAACACTTAAAAACTCATGTTTACTTATTTATGCTGCATATTATCTGTTTATATTAATTTGAACGCGTATTACTATTAAATTAAACTGGCTTGTGTAATAGATTAAGGAGATAATAATTATATAAGTAATAAAGTAATTCTAAAAAAATAACAATCTAAAAAAAATGTGATGATTTTATCTTCAAACAATGTTTTATTATGTAGCGTCCTGTAATTTGGAGTAAGAGAAGCACAGACATGTGTCACCTTGCTGGAAGCTGATTGGAGCTCTCTAACCCAGACCATAACCTGCCCAGGTTATAGCGTACACAGGCTAGCGTAAGTTACTGTGAACACTGCTAAAAGCCAAACCAATGGCATGGTACCTAAAACCCAGGATTGGTGCAAACTAAACTTAAATGTAAGACTGCAGCTGCTCTGCTTTATACAGCATCTGGAGTCCACGTCACTGTCAGAAAACACCAAGACTAACAGCTCTGGTCATGTCATGTAGATACTTCGATTCTTCTGTAGTTTATAATTAGTTGGGTATAACAGCCATCATCGCTGAGCCACAGAAAGGCATAATTTTTAACACTGAATAAGTTTTCCTCATGCTGCTGGGTGTTTGGTGAGAGCTGCAGTATCATCGCTGTGTTTTCTGTGATGCTGGAAAAAAGTAATTGAAATTTTTAACAAATCCAAAAGGACGTCAGGAAGTAAGTTTAAAAGCTTTTTATGGTAAAGAAAGAGCACACAAGCACTTGTTGGACAGTGTGGCAGCAGGTAATGGGCTGCGATTCCTGAGTGTGTTGAAGGAGGGGCTTAGCAGCAAAGACATATTAAAAACTTGACGGTTTTTAAAAGTTAAACTTGCATTCATTTTATATGGCTTTCTAAATGGAGAATGTAGCAGCAACACATCCAGTAGATTCAACAGGATCAGCTAACAAACGCATTATAATGACATCACACTTCATGGCCGCTGATGAGGCTGAGGCACACATACAAAAAAAGTTCATTCAATGAATATCAAAGTTATTTTTTTCTTTCATGGCCTTAGTGCTTGCAGTGTTTGGGTCTTCAGCTTGAGAGCTGAGACTGATAGCCTGCATTTGAATGTTTTGAGCTTGATCTTGGTTACCGAGGCACACAATGGTGTTTTTGTACTCCAAACCCTACTGTGAGCAGGACTATTGCTTCCCCTCCTCATCCAAAGCCTTGTTCATTCCAAAACCTCACTTTAGACCTTATAAAGGAGACTTGAGCTGCTGATAGCAGGATAATACAGTCAATAGCTATATATGTGTGTGTGTTAGAGATGTGTATTACTAGTATGTGCATCTCTCAGAAGTGTTCAGTGAAACTTCAAGTTAATTTTCTTCTCTAACAGCGGCTTCTTGTAAGAAGTCGAGTTGTTTTTAAGTTGATGTTAAGGATGAAGTCAAGGTCAGTTAGCTCGTATATTAATGTGTGTGAGACAGAGTGTGTGTTTGCGGTTCATAACAACATGTGATTTTGTGGCAAATCAGCTTTTTATCATATTGATTAGCTTGTGACGTTGTGGTTTTTGCTTATTTTGCTGTTCTCAGCATATATGTATATATATATATCTTTGGTTGTAAGAGTTTTTAAATATTAGTGATATGAAACTGATGTGGTTCCTTGGAAATAATTGCACTCCATATAACGTTCATCAGCCAATCAGATTCAAGCATTCAACGGTCCTGTAGTATAAACGAGTATAAACCTGCAAACTCCCTCTGATGTAAGTCATTATAAAGCCATGCTGTGATGTGTGTGTGTTTCTGCAGATACACCCTGGATTTACAGACTATGAAAACCAGTGCTGGTTGTAAAAACAAAATTGCACAAGATCCTTTACACAGCAGGTCACGGTGAGATGAGTGAGGTCTGTAATCAGTGATGAATGAGTGATTGATCAGAGACAGGATTAACCTGATTCCAGCCTGAGACACTCTTCTCTTATAAAAACATTCCCACTGGAAACTGATTCGAAAGTAGACAAGGATGAAGTAGTTTTCATTTTAGGATTATTCAGTTCATTAATCTTCTATGGTTAGTTAAAAGTCCATCTTCAAGATTCAGCTAAAACACCCTTTCCGTCTTTATTTGACCATTTAACTCTAACAATCTCTAATCTAATTCTATTCGTCTAAAAACTTGTTCCTTTTAGGCTTGAACTCTGTTCATGTACTGCTCGTTTTCTTACAATAACTAGCTTCTCTTATTTTGGTATTCTATTTATTTTATTTTATTTTATTATAAAATTAACAAAAAACACAAAAATGTTTCTAACACTAGCTTGCTTTTTTCCATTCTATCTTTTCTTTTTTTAATTTATTATATAATTAAAAAGAAAAAGCCTTGCTGTGTGTACTGTGTTAACACTGAACCTTGTTACAGCTCATCATTGCTCTGGTGTTGATGGATGACGATGAAGTAGTGTTTTTCGCTTGGCCGCTGTGAAATTGTTTTGTAAGAGGCATGTTTTAATTACATACTGAACGTGTTCAATAAAGATAACAAAAAGTTCACTCGTGAGAGTCGCATTTCCTGTTTGATCTCAGCCAGGAAACTCTTGACCAATCAGAGCGGCGAGTGAGAGAGCAGCTGTGCTGTGATTGGCTGTGTCAGAGACGCGATGAATGGCAGATTCCTGCGGAGCTCAGAGCTCTGTGGGTCTCGCCTGGAAGCGCCTCTCCTGCTCCCGCTCCCGCCTTCAGGTAACAGAAACTAGCCAGTGTCTGTGTTTCAAGTGAGTGATTATCTGAACCGTGCATGAGTCGGTCACTTAGTTGTAAATGTGTGCTCGTGTTTTCTTGCATCACCCCGCCTGAGGCTGACGCAACAACTCGGTGTTTGTTCGGATGAATGAACGCATTAACTCATGCATCGCTGCGGCTCTAACGAGCGCCGGCCGGCTTCGGTCCTCGGTCGCTGTGTCTTGTTTTCTCGGCTCTCTCGATGACGTTTGCTGCTGTGTGTGTCGCGTTCTTTCTCACGACTGCCTGTTTCCTGTCGCTCAGTGATCACCATGACGACCGCGGCGCAGACGCAGGAGGTCTTCCGGCGCGCGGACGCCGTGTGCTTTGACGTCGACAGCACCGTGATCCGCGAGGAGGGCATCGACGAGCTCGCCAAGTTCTGCGGCGTCGGTGACGCGGTCACGGAGATGTCAGTAAAGCTGCTCACAACATTAAACACGTGTTTGACCAAGCAGTCTAACTAGTGTGCATGTATACACGAGCACAGTGTGCAGTCTGAGAGTACATCTGTGCGCAGTGCTGGGGAACAAAAGTTACTTTCACAAGTAATGCGTTACAATGTTGCGTTGCTCCCTAATAAGTAGCTAATCGTTACTTTATATAGGAGGGCACGTTACTTCGAGTTACTTTTTAAAGGGATAGTTCACAAAAAAAATGAAAACTGTCATTAATTACTCCCCCCTCATGTAAGATCTCAGTTCATTATCAGAACATGATATTTTGGATTAAATCAGACAGTAGTCCTGAAAGTAATCAAAGTAATTAGCGTTGTTTGTGTTCAGCATGTGAGTGCTTTCTCCTGAATATAAGCAATGCTGATTAATGTTCTTGGGTACTCTGCAGAAGACGCTAACTCAGAAGGAGAATTGTTGAATAAAATATGTTCTTATTGTTTTCTTTGTTCACAAAGGTATTCTCATAGCTTTGTAAAATTGCAGTTAAACCCCTGATGTCACATGCATTACTTTACATGCAAGCAAGTAAGTTAGTTAAGATCCTTGCTGTCTATGGAGGGTCTGAGAGCTGTCATCAGAAATATCTCATTCGTGTTCAGAGATCTTATGAGTTTGGATCAACATGAGGGTGAGGAATTAATGACAGAATTTCATTTTTAGGGCATGGCCACACCAGCTCTCTAACTCCTATTCTCTTCTAAAGTAATGCATTTCTTTACTAGTTGCTGTAAAAGTGTGTGATTTCTGTGTTTTCTGGGCCACAGGACGCGGAGGGCCATGGGCGGCTCCGTCTCATTCCAGACCGCTCTGAGTGAGCGTCTGTCCATCATCAAGTGCTCAAGGGAGCAAGTCAACAAACTGATCACTGACCACCCGCCTCAGCTGACCCCAGGCGTTAAGTAAGTAAACATCCTCACTTCTGGACAGGATTGTTGTCTTGATTGTTTTACAGTGACAGTACTGCCAAAGAAACAATAAATATACATATACACACAAATAAAAGAACACCGATTATAGTGTGCATTGATGTTTACAGCAGTACTAACTTACTCTGGAAATCTACTCCTTTTAAAAGTAATCATGCTACTGTTTTACTTTATTTTAAAAGTTGTTACGTTACGTTACTTTTTTCTTCTGTGGCTCCATCCGTGAGATTTACATGAAATCCCAGCACAAACGCTCCTGATAAATGTGTTATTAAAACATCAGCATTCTTTAAATGCTGTTATTCTTCACTAAAGACAGCAGCTGCTGTGTGGTTTGGCAGAATGCCAGCAATGCGCTGCTTTCATAATCTCTAAAAAGATGACATCTCAGTTCACTGCGGTCTCGCAAAGCTCTGTTATAACACAGTGAATATACGCATGATGAGTCTTTCATGATGTCTACGGTTGGTGTGTTATAACGGAAGGATTCGTGAGCACTGCACTCCGGAAATAAACCTCGCTCGACGCAGCAAACACCTCTTATAGCCTAATATTAGCTCTTGTTGCTTTTGTACAATAGATGAATACGTTTTCTGTTTTGATATATCTATTTTGTGGGAGTCTCATTAATTATTTTATCCTCCCACACGCGCAGACGCAGACACACAACACTATATACACTATTTACACTATGCATAGTGCTAAACGGTATAATTTTTACATACCATACTATATTCTTTACATAGTGTATATATTTTAATATATACATTTTACACTACATACACAATGCATGCTATATACACTTTACATATTCTGTCTACACTATATATATCTCTAAGACCGTTTACACTGTACACAACATACTCTACACTACGCTCTGGACTACATTCAGTACACACTCACACTGTAGACTTTATAGGGTGTATTGACATGTTTGTGGAGATCACTGATGATGGTTTGTCTGCTCAGGGAGCTGGTGGAGAAGCTTCATCAGCGTGGGGTGAAGGTCTTCCTCATCTCGGGCGGTTTCCGCTGCATCGTTGAACATGTGGCGTCGCAGCTCAACATTCCTCTCCATCACGTCTACGCAAACCGCCTCAAGTTCTTCTTCAACGGTAAGAGCTGCCGCCGGCTCCGGGGCCGCTGCCGTTAGCTACAGACTGATGTGTGTGTGTGTCTGACAGGAGAGTACGCCGGCTTCGACGAGTCCCAGCCCACGGCCCAGTCCGGCGGGAAGGGCAGAGTCATCAGTGCGCTGAAGGAGCAGTACAGCTTCCAGAATATAGTGATGATTGGAGACGGAGCCACGGACCTGGAGGCCTGTCCTCCTGCGGTGAGTAGAAGAGTGTGTGTGCGCGAGTGTGAGAGCGTGTGAGTGTGTGTGTGTATTCCTTATAAAGTATAGCTCTTTATTAAATAAATGTAATTATTCTTTAGTTAAAGGGTAAAAAGAATTAGCCTGTAGTCTATTAATAGACTTATTTTTTTGTAAATTTAGGCAATTTAACTTTTCTTGACTGAAAGTTTATCTTTACAGAAAAAAAAAAGTATTTTTATGAAATAAAGACAGGAAATGCAACACAAGATGATGTGTAATCAAGAAAAATATTTGGCAATTACAAAAAGAAGCTGAATAATGTTTGATAAATATTAAACATGTTTAAGAGAATCTGAGATTTGAATCATTAGACACCACACAATTTTAATTTAATTTAATTTTAATGAAACTTTCCCGGCGGACTGCAAACAGCCGCTGAGCCCACCTGGACCCAAACCCAAGTCAGGTTTATTTCAGTTAGTCTGGCTTCTCGTCGGTTGACTTGGCTTATAAAAGTGTACTGAAACACACCCCCGGTCTGACTAAACATGTCATCAGAACCAAATAATGCTCCTAATGTGCCTGACCGTCTCTCTGCTGAAGAGATGAAGACTATAGACCTGCTGTGGTGTCTTTCAGAGCGCTTTCATCGGCTTCGGAGGGAACGTGGTGCGGCAGCAGGTGAAGGAGAAGTCCTCGTGGTACGTGACGAGCTTTGGCGAGCTGCTGAAAGAGCTGGAGAAGATCTAGAGATGACCGGAGCACACTCTGTGGTCCTGCACTAGCCTCGTGCCTTTCCTAGCTTCACCTAACGCACAGTTTTTAACCTTGGTGTTTTTAGTTTATTATTGAAATGAAATAGTTTATATAGAAGACGGTGCGACTCAGGATCTGTTTAACTGTAATAAATCCTGTGTTTGGAGGACACACTTCTGAGAGAACAGATTTACACTTTAACAGTGACTAAGCTAATAGCTGTTCACATCAGTATGAATATTTTTAATATTGGTCAAGTAATAAAAAAAGAGTAACAGCTGTTGTGTGTGTTTGATCCGTGTAAACATGACACAGTGTGGAAGAATGATCATCTCTGATTTATTACAGTATTGGGTTGATTTGAATCATCTTGTGCCGTTTAACCCCTGACGGATCGGTGTACAGTAGATGAGCATGCTGCGGTCACAGTCGGTCAGTGAGCAGCTTCGTCCAGGAACTGCAGACGCTTCACAACACAAAAAAGGCATTTAAAAAGCACATCTATGTAGAAACAGAATAAAAATACAGCAACTAAATAAAAACTTCTCTAAACAAAAGTAAAGTTGCACACAGCCTGTCCCCGGTGAGGCTCGTCCAGCTCCGGTCCGGTCTGATCTGAATACACAGGATGGGTTCAGGGGTGATCTCCTCTTCATGTGGGGTTTATATTTACAGCTTATAAATAAATACATGAATAGACTGCAGCACTCCAGCACGTTTACAGAGGTTTCTGATGATGTTCGGTTCACACACACGTTAACTAAGGCATTCATGCTGTTTGTTTCAAACTCAAAGTGTTCAATCTCTAATTCAACGCGCTTTCTTTTACACCCTTTACATATTCCAACGATACTTTATTTAACAGATCCATGTAACCAGCAGATTTCAGATATGTCTCCTCAAAACTCAATTTGGCTTGCTGGTGCGACTCTTAGACGGTCAGAATGAGTGCTGTATGTGACGGTGGTGTTCATCACGGCAGTGAACGTGTCTGATGTGGTGTTCTGGTCTGGAGCTCATGGGGACGAGGCGTGATGACTGCGATGGATGCGTTACTGGAGCGGAGATCCTTTGAGCGGGATCATAATCCTGGACTCCATGTGCTGGATGAGCGGCACTGCAAACAACAAAACATGAGTCAAAATATAACAGCGTCACCAGACGTCAGCCATGATGAGTCTTCATGCTGTTTCAGAGCAGAACACCAACGACTGCTCGTCTACACAGTTAATACGTTAATAAACATATTCAAGCTGCAGTTATAAGATGAATATCGGCTTGAGTCTGCTGCGTCTGACTCACAACCTGCTAGATAGTGCCGCTTTCTTATTAAAAGAAGCTGCTGCGCACTATTCAGACGGGAGTTTGGAGCAGTGAAGGGTTGGTGTTATGTTTACGAGGCGTGATGCAGCACCACGTGTAGAAACACAGAACTAAGTCACGATCATCAGTAATTGTAATGTGTTTTATTGTTTCGGGATGCAGCGTCACGTTATGGTAAGGGGCGGGGCATCTCCATCAGACGCTTGAGGTATTCGGCCAATCACAGTGCACTGGATAGCTGGCCAATCAGAGCACACCTCGCTGTTTTAGAACGATGAGCTTTGTACAAATCGAGCCGTTTCAGGAGGCGGGGCTTAAAGGACAAGCGCCTTAAACCACATAAACACATTACACCAAACACACAAAATAATGTTTTTTCAGCAAACATGTCAGTCAGTCATCGCCTGCAAAGGACTTAGTCTCATCTATTAAAAATCAACATTTAATTCATGATTATAGTTATTACCGGTGTAATAGACGACCTCATCCCAGCCCTCGTGCTGCCAGGCGGCGTTCCTCGTGTCCTCTCTGGACTGCAGGTCTTTATACGCTGAAACACACAGACAGAACTACATTTTACATTCAGAAGTGTAAAATACTCTCTGCTTATCCACCACACACTTCTCCACCTCAAAGAACAGGCTGAAGACTCCTGACAGTTACCATGCAAGACACTGTCTGTGCTGAGACTAACATGATAAACGCGTGTAAACATGCTGTAGACACACGAGAGATCAGCTGATGCTGTGAGAAGAGATCTGGTCACTACTGTCTCCAGCAGAGCGCTCGTCGTTCTCACCCCAGAGATGGTGCACCATGTACAGGTCTCCGATCTGAGAGAAGAATCCACCGACCGCCTCACGGTTGTGCTGCCGGTAGCTGATCGCTCTCGCCCTGAGGAAGAGCACATCATCATTACTTCTGAACGAGGAAGAAATACACAGCGCTTTATCCTGGTCACATGGCCTGTTTACGGTCTACAGAGGGACAGATAGCTCTCTGAGATCATCAGAAATATCTTCATTTGTGTTCTGAAGATGAACGAAGGTGTTATGGGTTTGAAACGACATGAGGGCGAGTAATTAATGACTGAATATTCATTCATTGCTCTTTCTGTCACTGAGCCGCTGGAAGAGCCAATCATCTATCAGGGAATCACATGTTGTTTGTAAACACTTTGTGTACGGTTGTTTAAGAATAAAGTCAAATGTTGCAAAAAATATACTACTCATTTACACGATTTACCAAGAGACAATACTACATTTCCCATGATTCTCAGCAGCATGATCATATCATAATTGCTTCTGAACTCATAAATGCTTTCCCACGAGACTCTAAAGATTGCAACACTTCTGTGTTTGTGAGAACTGAAGGTAAATGAACTCGTGTGTCTGTTAAAGAAATAAAACAACATGTTTTGGTTTCATTGAATAATGAGCTTGAGCACATTATATCAGTGCATGCATGTAAACACTGGGCTTTGAGCTGGAAACATGCATTTAATTCAAATGTTGTTTTCTTACCAATAATTGCCCCATTCAATCATGGTCCCGGGCTGCAAGAAACAAGACAGACAACACCATCTCAATATATTTCAGAAAGCTCTAGGACCAGTGATAACTGTGCATCATCATCATCATCATCATCACTCAGACTCACTCTCAGCTGGTAGGAGCGCAGCTCGTAGATGTTGGGTCCGTCTCGGGGCACCGGCTCGTTCCAGAAGCTGAACTCCAGCAGCAGCTGGTTCCTGCGGGACAGCAGCATCTTCCCTCTCTCGTTCCTGTACTCCAGGAAGTCCTGCTCCACAGACAGACACACGGCAGAGCTGGTGAACTGGTAACACTGCTCGGTATTTACTCCAAACCAATCACACTCTTCGTGCTCAGCTGCCACATTCTATTTACAACATGTATATTCATAAACCCACAATGCCTTGCGCTGCGTAAGACTGCTTTACCTTGTTATTCTTCAGTTTGTTCATGACTTCAGTCAGAGCTGGATATCCTCCTCTGTACCGCCACAAGTGCACTACATAGTGAACCAGAGGCACACGTGTGTCACGAGCCATTCTCATATCAAACACACATCATTAATATACACCGGTGGCCAGAGCTGTTACAACACCCCACGGATCTGAAGACATCAACCTTTTCTGCTTCCAAAACATCGCTTCATTTAATAATGTATATGAAACACGCCATACTGTTTCATCCACTATTTGGAAAAAGCAGCTTTCGCAGTGATTACAGCAGCTCGTCTCTCTGGTTTAGTGTCAATATATTTCCTGAGTGCTTCAACGCTAATGTTATCCACGATTATCTCAGTGGGGTTGAGGTTTGGACTTCGAGAGGCCAGTCTGTTCTTTCCAACGCTTCAGCAAAAACTATTCAAACCTCTAAAATAAGTGCTCTAATAATTTTGGCCACCACGTTTACAGAGATTGGTAGCTCTGTTCATAAAACCTTTTGACTTTAGAAATAAGTGTTAATTGCATTATATGATAAAAAGCACTTTTTGAGAAGTTTGCACGGCTGTAGGTCAAGCCGTATTGGAGCTATCTCTTCTATCTGAGCTCAGTCCTACCAGCTTGGTCCTGCTCTCCGTACCAGGTGTTCCAGGTGCCCACCAGCTCACACGGGTAGCTCTTGTCTCTGTGGATGGACGGCAGCACCTCATCACTGCGACACACACACGAGAGAGAGAGAGGGGAGTGACCTCACACACACACACTGACCGACTCTACCGCTGCTGCCAGTCAGAGACAGGAATAGAAAGCAGGACATTAGCTTTGAACCTCAGCAGAGTCACATCCGCTCGCTCTCGGGCTGCCTTTATGTAATTAACACCAAGCAGAGTCAGGCTTACCAGAGCTTGTTGTAGGCCTCCAGACACTCGGGCTTCACGTTGTGAACTGCAACACAAGCAGTAATATAACAGAGTTAATGAAGGCATGGCACAAGCTCTGAGGCGTCTCACAGCAGAGCGCAGGACCTACACTGGATCTTATATAAGTTGTTGTCTTCTTTCTTGGCGAGGAGATGTGAGTGAGCGTCTTTCCTCGGGTCCACCTTCCTCACAAACAGGGATTTAAACCAGCTGTCCTCTCGATTCCGGTTACTAGACGCTGACAGACCCCTGAAACAACACCAGATCTAGTTTGTGATACTCTGGAGGTACAGGTATACACGTAGAAATACACTGTATGAGTCAAAATGACCCTTTATGCCAAAAAACATTAGGTGATTAAAGGCCATGTTCCATGCAGATACATTTCCTACCGTAAATATATCAAAACTTCATTATTGTTAGTAATATGCATTGCTAAGAATGTAATTTGGACAGCTTTAAAGGAGATTTTCTCAATATTTAGATTGTTTTGCTCCCTCAGATTCCAGATTTTCTAATAGTTGTATCTCAGACAGATATTATCCTCTCCTCACAAACCAGACATCAGTGGAAATCTTAGTGATTCAGCTTTCAGATGATGAGAATGTCTCTTAAGGCTGGTTTTTAAGAAACACTGATCATACACACACTTATTCGTCACAGTAACTGAGGATGTTTATTTCATATGATCATGTGTTTCTGATATTCTGCATGCATCATTCATCAATCCCATCGATAACTATGGCAGACTTCTCTTAATCAGTGCACGGAAGCTATAACCCTCCATAACCTGAGTTATGACCTTGAGCAGCGCGTGCGAACGACTTCGATTCCCGCAGCAAACCTGAACAAACCCGCACTGACTCCTTACAATCAACACTTTAACGAAGTGTCACTTTATATCTGCTAGCAGTAACACTGGTGGTCTGGTGTTTATCTAATGCGCCACTGCGGGCAGAAAGTCTCGTGCGGCTCGTGCTCGGCTAAAGCACAAAGCTCGCGCGTTTATAACGCCTAATCGAGATCAAAAGGGCGAGCAAACCTGATAACAGCGGTGAAGTGTCCGTGTTTGGCCTGATAAAGGCCTGAGCAGGATCTCTGAAGGACTCTGGTCGCCATCTTCCACTGATAGGACACAAGCAGCAGGCGAGGAAGGAGTTAAACGGCTGCAGTTCTCCGGCGCTTCCTCTGGGGGCGCTACCGCCCACCGCCTCGACACTACAGCGGCTCATCCGCTTCACTCACAGGACAGCCTTAACCAGTGCTGGTATTACTTTGTGCTTTAACTAGTAGTGTGACTACACACATCCTAACATCCACTTTTGACTGAAGGTATACTGTATACCCTGATATAATGAACTTTAAATAAATAAATAAAAATAATTAAGTTTGCAGCACCAACATTTGCAGCAAACACACACTTTGTGCTCAAAATTAGCCTAAAACTCAGGCCTTCTTAAACAAAAAGTCATTTCCAAAAGCACAAACATAAAATTACTTAAAAAGTTATAAAAAATGTAAACTGTTTTATCTTTGTAAAGTCAAAATGTATGGGATAGTTTTAAACTCTTATTTACTATGTGAAATAATTAAATATTTTCATAATGGGTGTTTTTTTATAAAACCAGACCAAAAATCATATTATTTCAATCAAACATAATAATTAAGTAATAATAGTATGAAGAACCCACAACAATTAAAACAAGTGTGTGTGTGTGTTTTAATTCATATATTTAGTGATATTTTCACCGCTTAAGGCATCTGGTCATCTTAATATAATATAATTAGCAGAAAAAAGTCAGATACACAGCCGATTATTCAATATCTGTTTCCCTTAAAGCATTTACCATCATATGTTTACATAATGTTAAACCATAATGTTTACACCTGACCTCTTCAACCTCAGTGTTTGATGTAATAAAGGGACAAATGATACATAATGACATGATATTTGCTGATAAACACTGATCTTTAACACCATAACATTCAACTTCAAAATGCTGCTACAAAACAGCATTGCTTATTAATATTATTTACATTAAAATATGGTAATAGAGTTTGTGTGTGAGTGTGAGATAACTGCTCTGAGTCGTGTGGAGCAGGCCAGGGTTTATGAGGAGATGATGGCTCTCGCTCCAGAAGGTCTCTTCTCTGGGGGTCGACTCTGACATGAGTTTCTTGTGCTGTGGTTTTCAGTCTTTCTGCTGTCAGATGTGTCCCTCGTTCCCAAACGGGGTCTGGTCAGGAAGACCTCTCTCAGCAGTCGCTCAACACTGTCCCCAACAGGAAACAAATCTAGCATCACAGCGATAACTAATAGAGAGCTGGAAATCCATCACGCTGAATGTGTTTCCAGACGTCCCACAGGCATCTACAGCGAACAGATCCAGGGTTTATCTTCAGGACGAGACACTGTTCAGCTCAACCCAGAGCAACAACTTCAGTTAAAACAACGTGACGACATCTGAAAGAGAAACGACTTTCATCAAATCAGCACAGAGAGGCCTGCTCTAAAGAGAAGAGAGAAGATTCGGATTGTATTAAAGAGCAGGTCATATGGGTTTTCAAAAAATATCTTATTTGATGATAAAGAAAGATATTGTATCTCAAAAGAAAGTGTCTACTCAGAATCGCCTTAACGAATCTTCTGCCTGTTACTGATATACATCACTAGGTAACGTATTTGCATAATCCCCGCCTGCTCACAAAATACCAACAAGTCTGATCTGCCCTAGTCAGTGTCTAGAGGAACAGGTTTCCCTGGTAACGCTGTTTACAAAGCAGCTCTCGCAAACAATGATTCATCAGACAATACATGCTAGATGAATAAAAATGACATCCAAAATTTCCTGAAGATTTCTTTCAGAAATACAGTGATATAAAAACACCCGATTTTATTCAACAAAGTCAAACCTTGTGAAAAATCTATTTGTGGCGACCAATCAAAACAGACTTGGCCACCTGACCAATCAGAGCAGAGTTGGCTTATGGAAGGGAGGGGTTTATAGACTTTAAGATCTGAATTAATTCAAACTCTATTGATTTTGCATTTGCTGCTTTAAATTCTAGCAGGATTGATTCTGATTGGCTGTCAATGTTTCTATCGTTCATCAGCTGGAAAAATTCAACCATTCAAACAGTATAGTTTCTCTGTGTCTACATCGCTACATTCACATCGAGAACGGTTAAATGGTTAATTTTCCCTACTATGAGAAAATGTTTTGGACATTTCATGCAGTTTTATGGTAGTATACAATTTCTGAAAAAAAAAAAAAAAACACATATAATTTGCAGTGAAAGGACATTCCCAGAATTCCCTCCACTATTTCAGATTTGATGTTTTTGTTAACATATCTTTGTTTCTTAGTTTTGTACTTCTAATGTTGTTAAATTAATGTTTATTGCATTATTTCAGTTTCACATGTTGGCTGTAAATCTAAGTTAAACCCTTAAAAATACCACATGCTACCATATCTTTTATGGTAATATTCTGACAACCACAGCAGCTTTGTTTCAATGATTATGACACGTTTGTTGTTGTAGAGTATAAAAGAGTTCACATGCTGAGACGATCATGTGATTGAGCGGCCTGACCAAACACTCATAACAGCTCTGCTGTTTCTCACACAGATCTCCTGAACGGTTCGTTGAAGTTTTCAGTTCACCTCTTCTGCTCCTGGGTGTTTTTGTTTCTGACACTGACCTGTAAAGTGAAGTCTGGGTAGACTTGAGGCTGAAGATAACGTCTGGAAGGATTCATTCAAGGCTTCTGAATCAGCATCTGTCCAAACTGAAATATAATGGTCATGTGATCTGATTGGGTATTAAATGATTAGATAGAATAACTTAATAGAATTATTTATGTATATCAAAGAAACACAAAAAGCTGTGCACATCCAAATCTCTCTCTATATATTTATATATAGGTCTATATTTATACATAGATTTGGATGAGCTCAAGGTTAGTTCATATGACAATATATTTCCTGTATGGGAATGTGATATATACATATACATTACATTACTACACTTCTGGCCTTTATTAAATCAAATGCAAAACTAAATGAAAGACTGAAGTGATAAAGGAGAGTGATTAGTCTACGAGAGAACATGTGTTCAGGTGTCAGTAACATATCCTGCGCTCCTCTGACCTCACAAACAACACAGGAATGATTACAAACACAAACACATTTACAGAACTCATGAGCTCATATTAATTATGACATGCTTCAACAATCTGGATCATATGTGAAAACATTTCTAATGAGTTCCTGTTGATTTAAGCTGGAATCACAACAATTGATCTCAGATTCTTTCAAAACATCAAAACACAGCACTTTAGAGCAGAAACGATTTTTGTAACTGATTAATATAACAAATTAATAATTGATTACATAATTGATTCAGAGTGAAGAGGAAGGAATGAGGATAAGAGTCTGTGATGCTGGTTGCTAGGGCATTGCTAGGTGGTTGCTAGGTGGTCAAGAGTCCATTGTTTCTATGATATTCTTAATCCTTATATGTGTCATTTACTCCTTCGAGCGTGGGGAAAATTGTAAACCTACTTATCAAGAAAACTGACAGGGACTTCAAGACGGGCTTTACAGTGTAAACGAATGAATGCAGTCCAGCTCGTGTTGTGTTGTACAGCATCGGCCTCTAGGTGGCGCTTGTGTCAGCCTCTTCAGAAGGGTTTCCCCCCACACACACACACACTCCTGTAGTGTGTCCATGTGTTCTGGGGTCTCTCCATAGGTGTAATGGTGTTTCTACTGTACAGACTGTATGTGGTATTGCCCTACACTGACCCTAGTGGGTTTTTATGTATATGCTTCATCTTTTTCCCAAGGCTCTGTTAGCTGTCACTGTTTCGTGTCATAGCTGTGCAAGTATTTGATTTCAGAAACAATATCATAGCTATTAAATTATATCTTATATTTTAAATCTGTAACATCACAATGATCTCTAAAGTCTGCTAAAATCAAAAATGTGGTGGTTGTGCTTTAAAATTCAATGATTTTAAGTCATGTAATTTGTAACTTGTTATATTTATAAGTAACCTTGTTAGTCATGTACATCTGATATAATATATAATTAGCATCCTCCCTAAAACACTTTCACTGTGAAATGCTTTAACACGGTGCAAGGTTGACTGGTTTCTAATCTAATGGTATAGATGTGACTAGCTCTAGATGTACTTCTGTCCTCTTCCAACAGCGGCGCTAACCAGTCAAACTGATCCTGTGCTGTCCTGAACAGGTCTGGATGTGCAGTGAACTGATCTGGCTCAGAGGGGTCTTGAAGGAATCCACACTGAACTTCTCAGCCACCTTCCTCCTCCTGACAGAAGCGCCAGATAAAGGTGCATTCCTGCTCTGTGTGACCCTTCGGCGCAAGCAGAGTGTTGAATCTCTCGCATGATGTGTTCGGAAGTGAGCCCCCGTCAAACCTTTGTTCACGTTACCTCCGATTATCAGAAACGGCTTTGAAGCTTTTTTCTTTTGAACGATCCTCTCGGCCTTTTATGGTCACTTAGAGAGGAATGGAGCGCGCCGAGCCGTTCCAGCGAGGCATTCCAGCAGTTGTGATTCTTGGCACAGAGAGCCACGGGCTTCAATCAAGAGCTTGGCATGGCCGGACGCAGCACACAGCTGGGCACACAGGTCCACCAGAGGCTCCGAAAACATGCTGGCGCGAGCCTGGGACTGATTTGGCCTGTCCCGAGTGACTCACAAGAACAGCAAGGCTATGTTTCCCACCTCAGCGCTCGGGCTGAACAGTTTTTGATGTGCATTTTGATGTTCATGCAGTCCACACTCGGACCGGGGATAACTTACACAAGAATGGGACTCAAACACCTCTAGCTATGCGGCTGTGATTATTACATCCAGAAATATGTTGACCCAATTCATAACAAGCATGTGTTGCATTCTCAGCATTACCACAGGGGGCGCTATAGCGGCTGTTAGTCTGAGTTTTTTGTTTATGTGCATGATGTTACCGTTTCACAAATTCACTTTTTGTGCAGTTTACACAGAGAAGATAGCAGTATTATTTTCAAACATTTGTAGAAAAAGGTTAGCCTTTTCAGGCCCCAAAGCACTGTTGTTGTGTAAATGAAGGACTTTTCTGTTGTTTAAACACAGAGGGCAGACGGTTTGAGGAGCACTACTGTGGTTTTCTGTGGTCAGTCACTGTATGTCAGTGTCCGTCTGTGGATGTGAAGGGTTACAGGTGCAAGTGAGAATAAGCAGAGCCTGGTGGAGGCATGACCAATATACATACACATTAATTTATCACACTATTAAATTAACAAATCACATTATAATCACTTACAGGTCGTGCCATTCATCACACAATCAGTCAAGAGTCATTTGTTTCCCATATGCTAATCATTTTACCACATCTCCAGAGCTCTTTCGTTCACCACGGGGGGATTCTGGAGTTCTGCAAAACAGGAACTGCTGGAATTAATCCATAGTGCATTTGATTAGCATGTGAGTTAATAAGCCAAAAGGTTTATGGCATGAGACGAACTCGAGGAGATTGTTTCCGCCTGCCGTCGTATGGCTAATGTTGAGCGCTGCAGAGCTGTCAGAAATGGGCCGATCTGTGTAATCATATAAATAAAACAGAAAATCAGTAGAACAAATGCTGATGGTTTGACACAGTCAGTTGTGTGGGGTTTGAAACGAACACCCACCAGTCAAAGTCAACCGCGGTCATGCTGTCAGTCTCCCTATAGAGGGAGAACAGTACACCTGTGTTAGCTTCACTTCATTGGTTACCTAATTTAAAGGTAAAAGAAGGAGTGCCGATGTCCTGCAGAGTCTAGCTCCAACCCTAATCAAACACACCTGAAAAATTAAATCAAGGTGTTCAGGATTACTAAGGTAACAGGCAGGTGATGTTTCTTCAGGGTTGGAGCACTCCAGGATGTTGCCTAACCCTGAGTTAAATGTTAAAAGTGTGGTAAATCCTTTCAGGTAGCCATTCTTGATATTTCAAATCACCAAAAGAAACACGCCCCTACCCCAAAAGGGTCTCGTCTCTATTCTGCTGAAAAAAAAAACAGCATATGCTGGTTAGGTAGGTTTTGAAGCAGGGATGCTGGTTATGTGCTGACAAAGGACCTGCATAACCCAGCAAAGGACCTGCACAGAGCAGCAAAAGAACCAACTTAAACCAGCATAAACCAGCAAAGGACCAGCTTAAACCAGCTTAAACCAGCTTAAACCAGCTTAAACCAGCAAAGGACCTGCACAGAGCAGCAAAAGAACCAACTTAAACCAGCATAAACCAGCAAAGGACCAGCTTAAACCAGCTTAAACCAGCTTAAACCAGCAAAGGACCTGCACAGAGCAGCAAAAGAACCAGTTTACATTGGTGCTGTGACCCAGGGAGTAAGGTTTAGTGGGGTGAGTGTAATGGAGGCCAGTGAGTAAATGCTGTGCAGGTAAACCTCTCTCCCCTAACCTCAAAAAGAGGCGCTCTAGCGACTGATGCTACAGGTATTGGCCTTCAGCCTCCTGGTTAGAGTGGCGTGCCGTGCCGGAGACCTGGGTTCGAGACCCGCTCGGAGCAATGACGAGTCGTGGTGGAAGCAGACCCAGGGGGGTTACACTGAGGTTAGTGAACTCATCAAACATCAAAAATTGGTGTGTCATCTTGATAATCCTAGGTGTTGATGGGATTCCTCCTCGCTGGAGTGCCCAGCTCCGGGTCTCTATCAGGGAAGCGGGTCTAGAGATGAGTTCATCATGTGCAGGAGAGCTTGTATTATTGACTTGACAAGAATGCTCGCCACCCCTGGAATTCAGCAGGATCCTTTGGAGGGATTTGCTTTAATCCTGAGATATAAATCACATCAAAGAGGGATTCTTGGCCAAAATATTCTTTTATGCTTCGGAATATGGAAATGTTTAGACCAATAGGAGAGCTTTAGCCATATTACTAGCGTTCATAAGAAACTGACTCAAGCGAATAGTTTGTGCAGACATGACAACTCTGTCATCGTTCACTCATCCTTTTATTGTTCCAAACTGTTCTTCTCCACAATGTAAAAAAGCAACATTTTATGTTTTACGGTTTTAAGTTACATTTACAGTTAAATATCTACAGTTAAAGCACCAAATGCAGGCGATGACGAGAAAGTCGCATGATGAACCAAAGCCCATCACAAGCAGCTTTTAAATATGAACATATATAGAAGGAGCTCAGAGTCATTCAGACAAACACTAAACACCATCATGATGAGACTCATTACACTCAAATACGTTAATTTAACAACATTACATGTGACACACAACCCTAATGAACACCAATGATAAGAAAACACTAAGAAGCATAGCCATTTCAAAGAAAAAACATCAAACTCAGAGAAAAGTTGAAATGCAATGCAGGGAATTCTGGGAATGCAAGCTTATGGTTTTGAACATTTTTACCATTAAAATCATGGTCATTTTTACAGTGCATGAAACAAAAGCGACAGGGGAAGTGGAGCATGAAAAGATGACATAAATGCCTCTGATGTCAAACGATACCTTTGTGTGAAGAACAAACATAAGTCATTATTCTCTGTAGCTCTTAAACATGCATTAAAACCAGCAGCAGTTCTCGCTGGGATCAAGTGCACATTACAATATGAGATTTCTAGTGAATAATGGCTTAAGTTTGATTCTGTTCCTCACACAAATCTATTGTATGGCTTTAGAAGACTCGAAATGTAGCACTTACGTTCTTTGAACTGTTTTTATGGCGCTTCTTGGTCATTTTTCATTGTGTGTTAATGTACTGAATATCAGCGCGGACATTCTGCTTCATTTGTGTTCAGAAAGAACATGACACGGATTGGAACAACATGAGAGTAAGTAAATGATGACCACCATCAATATTTATTTTTGGGTGAGCTATCAAACAGTGTGTGAATCATTACAATTTTGTGTGTGCTATGTGTTCTAACAGAGCAATAAATGCCTACATTTCACCGCCGACGTCCAGCAGCTGTAAATCACATCCAGCAAAATACGCTTCGCAGCCGTAGCAGGTTTTGTGAGCTTCAGTGGTATAGGTTATTGGGAGAAAACCCTGAAACTTGGGTCCGTCTGAGGAAAAGAGCAGGACGATAACATACGCTGGTGTGAATATTATAGGGATTGATTAAATGTGTTCAAACTTGGCCGTGCATCCTAACAGGCATGCTAAATCATAAAGGAAAGTGCAGCTCAAAACACTGCGAGTGTTGGACTCTCTCCGCATCGGTCATTAGCGCCGGCGTCCAGGGAGAGCGTGAAGAGAGGTATCACACGCTGGATTGCACGGATACTTCAGGCCTGAGTACAGCATGCTTGGCCAGATTCTCTTGGGAAAGCTGAGCTGGACCGAGCCTAATCCCATCTGATACCATTCCTCAAAAGTGAAATATGGAATTCCAAATGTCTGGACTATGCTTATGCCAGCAGACCAAAGTTTCTGAGCCCGAGATATTCGTGCAAAAACAAAAGCTGCCTGTCTTGCTATTAACACGCGCACACGGCCTGAACACCATGTAAGGGCTCTGCTGCTCTCGCAGACGTAGCGTCATCTTGTTGTGTCAGATGAGGATAATAGAAATGTTTGTAAACCTGTCCTGCATCCCTCTCCGGCTGACGTCCACCTGGAAATAATTCCGTCAGGCCGAAATGATTTGTCTTTTTCCTGTTTAATGATATCTGTAGTTGTGATGATGCATCTGTCTGTCTGCCGGTTACCTGTTTACTTGTGTTGGATGATATTTTGGGAGTGTTGGACAGCACGAGTCGTATTGTTTTAATTACTCATCCGTAAATGGAGGGGACAGAAAGAGTAATGTCATGTTATGGCCATGCCAGATGTTTAGAATATTTTTTTTTTTTAAACAAATTTTTATGGAACATGCAACAAAGTCAACTGCAGCACAAACACCAAAACACTTCTGCTAGAAAAATAAAGAGTGTGTGTAGAAACATGAGCTACTCCATACGGTTTAAAGCAGGATTCTTTATAGAAATGAAATTACTGGACACTGATTTAATCTAGATTCTTAAAATGTCAATGTTTTTCTTCCGTGCACGGACCTCACCAGCACTGCGCTGGAGTTCTGCACCATGGAAACATTTACACATTTACATTTGGCAGATGCTTTTATCCAAAGTGACTTACATGGCATTAGTTATAGTTTATCAGTTCATGCTTTCCTTGGGAATCTAATCCATGATCTTGGCATTGCTAGCGCTCTGTGTTTGTTAGGGTGGTCTATGTGGCAATCCAAGAGTCTCTGTGATGTTCTGGTCTATATCAACAGCACAGGCCCCTCCTTCGATTTAATGCTGCATTTGGATAGTATTATATTCATATCAAGAGGTGGCTAAACTTGTAAAGGTGCCCTAGAATGCATTGAGAGAATATTTTAAATAGTTGTCTGATATGTACATAGAAGGTATGTAGCTTAGG